>JAUMJK010002445.1:0-25774 GCA_033558105.1 Coccyzus lansbergi
GGTTGGGGGTGCCCTGGCACACGGTGGGTGGGCTCCCCCCAGCAATAATGGGGAGTAGGGGGGGCACCAACCTCATAGATGAGGAAGACCTTGGCTCCCACGTATATTCCCATGCGGGTGACGGCTCGGACTGCAGCGTTCATCCCTGCAAAGGTGAGGCTTTAGGACCTGGATCCCATAGGAGACCCTGGAGGATGTTCAGGGAAGGGGACCTGGATCCCATAGGAGACCCTGGAGCATGTTCAGAGAGGAGGGGCTGGATCCTATAGGAGACCCTGGAGCATGTTCAGGGAAGGGGACCTGGATCCCATAGGAGACCCTGGAGGATGTTCAGGGAAGGGGACCTGGATCCTATAGGAGACACTGAAGCACGTTCAGGGAAGGGGACCTGGATCCCATAGGAGACCCTGGAGCATGTTGAGGGAGCGGGAGGCTGGACCCCAAAGGAGACCCTGGAGCATGTTGAGGGAAGGGGACTTGCATCCTATAGGAGACCCTGGAGCATGTTGAGGGAAGGGGACTTGCATCCTATAGGAGACCCTGGAGCATGTTGAGGGAAGGGGACTTGCATCCTATAGGAGACCCTGGAGCATGTTCAGGGCTGGATCCCATAGGTGACCCTGGAATATCTTGGGGGTGGTTGGGCCTGGATCCTATAGGTGACCCTGCAGCATCTTGGGTTGGAAGGTGCTCTATAGGTGACCCTGCAGCATCTTGGGGGGGGATGGGGGTGCTCTATAGGTGACCCCACAGCATCTTAGGGTGGGCCTTGATCCCATAGGTGACCCTGTAGCATCTTGGGGGGAGGTGGGGGGTGCTTTATAGGTGACCCTGCAGCATCTTGGGGGGGGATGGGGGTGCTCTATAGGTGACCCCACAGCATCTTAGGGTGGGCCTTGATCCCATAGGTGACCCTGTAGCATCTTGGGGGGAGGTGGGGGGTGCTTTATAGGTGACCCTGCAGCATCTTGGGGTGGGGGGGGCTCTATAGGTCACCCTGTAGCATCTTGGTGGGGGGGGAGGGGTACTCTATAGGTGACCCTGCAGCATCTTGGGGGAAGGTGGGTGGTCTATAGGTGAGCCTGCAGCATCTTATGGGGAGGTGGGTGCTCTATAGGTGACCCTGTAGCATCTTGGGGGGAGGTGGGTGCTTTATAGGTGACCCTGCAGCATCTTGGGGGGAGGTGGGTGCTCTATAGGTGATCCTGCAGCACCCTGGGGTGTGGGGGGAGGGGTTGGATCCTATAGGTGACCCTGCAGCGCCTTGGGGTGTGGGAGGGGCTGGATCCTATAGATGACCCTGCAGCACCTTGGGGTGTGGGGGGAGGGGCTGGATCCTACAGGTAACCCCGCAGCATCCTGGGAAGGGCCTGGCTGCCATAGGAGACCTTGCAGCACCTCATAGGGGGAGGCTGGATGCTATAGGTGACCCTGCGCTATCTTCTGGGGGGGGGTGCCTGGACCCTCTAGGTGACCCTGCAGCATCCCGGGGGGGGGGTGGGGCTGGGTTCCCGGGTCGCACCTTGCGCGTCGCCGCCGCTGGTGAGGACGGCGATGGCCATGCCGGCCCCGGCCATCCGCAGCCGCTCCAGCTCCGCCGCCGCCATCGCTGCGCGCCCCGCACCGGCACCGCCGCGCGCCCGCCGGGACACGCCCACGCGGAGGCCACGCCCATCCCGGCAGAGACCACGCCCACTCCCATAGGCGCCTATAGAACCCTTCTGCCAGGCCACGCCCCCTCCTTGGCGAGACCGCGCCCACATCTCACGCCTGCCCGCGCCCCTCCCGCCCAGACCACGCCCACTCTAGGTGAGGCCACGCCCACCCCCGCGGCTGCTCACGTCCTCCTCGGACAGGCCACGCCCCCCCTCCCCTCAGCCCGGCTGCGCCTCAGGGCTCCATGTCGTGGCCTGTCGGGCCGTGTCGTGACATGTGCCGTGACCTGCTGTGTCTTGTCATAGAAACCCACGTCATGCCATGACCTGCCATGTCACACCATGGCAACCCATAGAATCACCAAGTTGGAAGAGACCCACCGGATCATCGAGTCCAACCATTCCCATCAATCACTAACCCATGTCCCTCAGCTCCTTGTCCACCCACACCTTAAACCCTCCAGGGAAGGGGAATCAACCCCCTCCCTGGGCAGCCTCTGACACTGCCCAATCACCCTTTCCATGAAAAACTTTTCCCTAATGTCCATCTTGACCCTCCCCTGGTGGAGCTTGAGGCCATTCTCTCTTGTCCTGTCCCTTGGGAGAAGAGCCCAACTCCCTCCTCTCTACAACCTCCTCTCAGGTAGTTGTAGAGAGTAATGAGGTCTCCTCTCAGCCTCCTCTTCTCCAGGATAAACACCCCCAGCTCTCTCAGCCGCTCCTCATCAGGTCTGTTCTCCAGCCCCTTCACCAGCTTTGTTGCTCTTTGGACTCTCTCCAGAGCCTCAACATCCTTCTTGTGCTGAGGGGCCCAGAACTGAACACAGGATTCAAGGAGCGGCCTCACCAGTGCTGAGTCCAGAGGGAGAATCACCTCCCTGGCCCTGCTGGTCACACCATTTCTGATCCAAGCCAGGATGCCATTGGCCTTCTTGGCCACCTGGGCCACTGCTGCCTCATGCTCAGTCGCTGTGGAGTCCCACGCTGTGCCATGCGGTGCCATCGAGTGCTGTGTCATGCCGTGTCCTGCCCTGCTGTGTCCTACTGTGCCATGTTGTGCCACATCATGCTGTATCGTGCCCTGCGCCATGTCGAGCTGTGCCAGCCGGATGATCCTGAGGGTCCCAGCATGGGGATGGAGGTCCCGTTCCACCTGTGCCGTCGGGGTCACCGGCACCAGGGTCTGCCCCAGTGGGTGCTATGAGGTTGTTCCTCCATCCCTCCTTTCTCCTCCTGGAGCTGTTGGCCTCCCAGGTCGCCCTGCCAGAGGGTGGGGAAACTGAGGCAGGTGGCGGCTGCTCTCCCTGCGTTCGGCTGGGCTCAGACCCCTTGGCCGTCGCCGGATGCTGGAGGCCAAGCTCCCCGCGTGTCCGGCAGCGAAGGAGTGCGGGTGGCTCGGGCTGAGGAAATGGGAGAGACCTGGCCGGACTCCCACTCTCCTCCTCCAGCCCCACCTCCCCTGTCCAGCTTTAACTCCCTGTCAGGCCGGCGTGAGGCCACCATTCCCGTCCCCATCCTTCTCCCTGCGCCACACTCCCTCTGGGGCCACCATTCCCGTCCCTCTCCCTACGCTTAACTCCCTGCCAGGCCAGCTTGGGGCCACCATCCCCATCCCTCTCCCCACCCTTGACTCCCTGTGGGGCCACCTTTCCTGTCCCCATCCCTCTCCTTCCACTTACCTCTCCCTGGGGACACCACTCCCGTCCCCATCCCTTGCCTTCACTCCCTGTGGGGCCTCCATTCCTGTCCCCATCCCTCTCCTTCCACTTACCTCTCCCTGGGGACACCACTCCCATCCCCATCCCTTTCCTTCACTCCCTGTGGGGCCTCCATTCCTGTCCCCATCCCTCTCCTTCCACTTAACTCTCCTTGGGGCCACCACTCCCGTCCCCATCCCTGCCTTTAACTCCCTGTGGTGCCACCATTCTCGTCCCCATCCCTCTCCCTGCACTCTACACTCTCTGGGGCCACCATCCCCATCCCTCTCACTGCCCTTCACTCCCTGTGGAGCCGCCGTCCCCATCCGTGTCCCCACGATGCTGCGGTTGCTGCTGCTCTGCGGAGCCCTGGGCTGTGGGGCAGAGCAGGCAGGTAGGGCGAGGACACGGCCAGAGCCGGCTCAGAGAGACCTGGGCTTGGGGACACGGCTTACGAGGACGGTGGGTGACGTCCAGCATCTCTCGCAGCCCTGGCCACCTTCACCATGCTGCAAGAGACCCTCGTCTCCGACGGCAGCTCCGTCTTCTGGGGGAACGCCAGCCTGGACGGCCGGCTCAGCCACCTCCTGGAGGGCTTCAACGTCACCCAGGTGCTGCCGCTGGAGCCGCCGGACGCCTGGGCCAGGCGGCAGCAGGAGGTGACCACCTACCTGCTCTACTTTGGCCAACTGGTCATGCTCTTCCATAAGGAGAGACCCATCAACTGTGAGTGGGACCCAAGGGGATGCGGGGATGGGTCCCACTGGATATGGGGATGGGTCCCACTGGGGAGAGGGGACCCCCAGCTCTGCCTGGGCATGGGGACGGCTCTCCAGGGCCAGCGGAGCAGAGGGACAGGGCCACAGCCACATGTAAACCCTCACTGGGGGCAAAGGGAGCCCCTTAAGGGAGATGGGGAGGTTTGGTCTGGAGCCCAACCTGGGAACAGGGAGATGCTCGGTCTCCTGCTGCCCCCGGGGAAAAGGGTTGGGGGGACTGTGAGGGGCAGGCACCCCACCCGCACTCCCCTTTTGCACATTCTAGCCCTCCACCTGCCCCTCACCTTCCTCACTGCCCCTTGCCTTTGCCCTGCCCACCATCTCCCTGTGCCCTGCCTGCTCCCCACCTCCCTGCACCCCCTCTACCCACCCTCGGCACCTCCTTTGCGCACCCCCTCCCTGTACCTGACTGCACCCAGGTACACCTCAATTCCCCCCTGCCTGCACCCCACAGTGTTCAGAGGACGCCAAAAGCGATGGTTGTGATGCTCTCCCACGCTGTCCTTGCATGATTTGACTCTCATTTTTCTCATTACCTGTAAATAAGCTTTGCCCCAGCTTTGCGTTTCCTCCCCTGACCCTTGGGGAGCCCTTGCTCGCCTCAGAGTCAGCGCTCTGAGCCCCACAGCCCCTTTACACCTCTCCCCACAGCCCCTTTCCCCCTCTCTCCACAGCCCCTTTCCCCCTCTCTCCACAGCCCCTTTCCCCACTCTCCTCAGAGCCCCTTTCCCCACTCTCCCCACAGCCCCTTTCCCCACTCTCCCCACAGCTCCTTTCCCCCTCTCCCCACAGCTCCTTTCCCTCTCTCCCCACAGCCCTTTCCCTCTCTCCCCACAGCCCCTTTCCCCACTCTCCCCACAGCCCCTTTCCCTCTCTCCCCACAGCCCTTTCCCCCTCTCTCCACAGCCCCTTTCCCTCTCTCCCCACAGCCCCTTTCCCCCTCTCCCCACAGCCCCTTTCCCCCTCTCCCCACAGCTCCTTTCCCCCTCTCCCCACAGCCCCTTTCCCCACTCTCCTCAGAGCCCCTTTCCCTCTCTCCCCACAGCCCCTTTCCCCCTCTCCCCACAGCCCCTTTCCCCCTCTCCCCACAGCCTCCTGCCCCACTCTCCCTCTCCCCACAGCCCCTCGCTCCCTGCTCTGATGTCCGTATCGCTCTGCGCCCAAACCCCTGGCACTGTGTCTGTGCCACATGCTGATAAAGGAAAACCAAGCCTGTCCACCCAGTTATTGGAAGTCGCCGCTGCAGCTGAACCGAGTGAAAGCGAAGCTTGGGGTGGGGAAACTGAGGCTGAGGCTCTGTCCCCGGCAGACACGCAGCACCTACGCTGCCGCCTGGGCTGCCGCCTGTTGCCCGACGGCACAGCCCACAGCTTCTACGAGGTGACCCTCAACGGGACGGCCTTCCTCACCTTCCACGTCCCCAACGCCACCTGGGAGCGGCGCTGGCCCGGGCGGCACGCGGTGGCCGCCTTCGCCGAGAAGGAGCTGATGAAGTACCCCATGACCACCCGAGACCTCCAGCGGTTCCTCAACGGCACCTGCGTGGGGCTCCTGCAGGCTCAGAGCGCCCGGACGGGTCCGTGTCGAGGGACGGGGACGCGCGGTGACACGCGTTTCTTTTTCTTTTTGATAGGAATGGTTGGACTCGGTGATCCGATGGGTCTCTTCCAACCTGGTTGTTCTATGATTCCCGGTCTCGTCATCTCCGTCCCTCTTGCCTCTTGCAGGGAAACAGAGCAGCCGGTCGCACACACCACTGGTACTAGGCCTGATCGTGGGGAGCGTCGCCTTGTTGGCCATGGCCGTGGGTGTCTTCTTGTGCACAGGAGGGAGCTGCTAGCGGAGATGGAACCCGTCCCACGTCACCCCACGGAGTCCATCGTCACCCTGTGATGGAACCAGCATCGTCTCTCGCTCCCTTCCCTCCCAGCAGCACCGATTTGGGGCTGTGGGTCCGTCCTGGGGAGGTTGGCATTGCCGGTGCCTCCGTTGGAGCGAGTCTGTGAGGACTTTGGAGAGAGGCTGGTAGGGTTTGGGCTCCCGATCTTCGCTGGGACTCCATGAAGTCATTTTCTAACAGCCCGAAGGGCTGTTAGAAAATGACTTCATGGAGTCCCAGCGAAGCTGCCGGCGCCGTGAGCGAAGATCCCCTCAGTGCTGGGCCCAGCCCTGTTCAATGTCTGGAGTGAGTCCAGAGAAGAGCCACGAAGCTGGTGAAGGGACTGGAGAACAGGCCTTATGAGGAGCGGCTGAGAGAGCTGGGGGGGTTTAGCCTAGAGAAGAGGAGGCTGAGAGGAGACCTCATTAGAGTTTAGTGTTTGATAGGAATGGTTGGACTCGACGATCCGATGGGTCTCTTCCAACCTGGTTGTTCTGTGATTCTATGATTCAATGAATATCGGTAATTGGATTACAATAGTATTTTCAGTACTGTATTTTAGGCTGGAGGAGGGCTTTTCATCTCAGCCGCCTCTTCGCAGAGATTCAGATTTTTCTCGCAAAATAACCGAGGCCGAAGGCTCTTGTGTTGGCCTCGGCGCAGGGATGAGGGAGCGTTCGCTGCCCTGCGCTTTGGTAAACTAGTGAACCAAATAGAATCATAGAACAACCAGGTTGGAAGAGACCCATCGGATCTTCTAGTCCAACCATTCCTATCAAACACTAGAAGCACCATAACAAGCAGGGAAGTTACTTAGCCAGAACGATATCCACGGATATAGGAATGGTTGGACTCGATGATCCAGTGGGTCTCTTCCAACTTGGTTATTCCATGATTCTGCGTCTGGGGCTGCTGGCAGGTGATGCTCTGGAGACCCCAAGGTGAGAAAAGGCTCCTCAAGGGTCTCCTCAAAGAAAAGCAGAGCTGTCTCGCTGCCCCTGTACAACAGCACCCGTGGGCTTTATTCGCCTTCTCTGCCACCCTCTGAGCTAAACCTTCAGCCATTTGAACTTTGGATCGATAATAAATTCCTGGCTGCGTCTCCCTTTCACCCACAGCAAGACTTTGAGTGTGACTCCTTCTCGTGCTCCTTCCCGAGGAGCTGGGGATGGGCCAGGAGGTGGCTTGGGCCACCAGAAAAGGGGACAGCGTGGGGGACAAGGAGCTGTCCTAGATGAACTTCCAGCTCATTCCTTTCTAAACACCCTTCCCTGTGGCTCAGAGCGAGAAAGGGTGGGAAGATGGGAAAAGAGAGGCAGGGGTTGGGAAGATGAGGTCGCTGCTGTCCTCAAGGAGGGTTGGAGGAGGAGGTCTCCATCTCATCGCCCTGGCTGGCAGCCACCCCCAGGCTCTGGGGGCAGGGGCCGGGCCCTCCCCACCCTTCAGCGGGCGCAGTTACGATAGCGAAACGGCAGCCAAGAGGCCAGAGGCTCCAAAACATCGGGGTCGACGCACGGGAACGTCATCGCTCGGCCTCCAAGATGGGCTCTTGGCGGGACCTGTGCTGCGGGCCAAGCACTGCGTGTCCCCACCGCGGGCACCGGGGACACGAGGCCAACGCTGAAGGTCAAAAGCAGGAGCTTTGCAGCCTGCTGAGGGATGAAAACACTCACAGGCGGCGTCCAGAGGGCAGAAATTGCTGCTTTCATGGCTCTGCTTGGCATCTCTGCTGCTGGGAACTGGAGGAGAAGCTGCAACACGGTCCCAAGATCTTGTGCCGAGGGCCCTGGGCGCAGCTCCCTGTTCCCCATGGGGACACCCCGAGGCTGGCAGCAGGGACAGCAACTGGCTGAACCCCTAGACTGGAGAAAATGGGGAGGTCTGGGACACCAGGGCTTGTTTTGCTTTCTGACCTGCATCACCTTTTGGACAGATGAGGATGTCTCCGCTTTAAACTCTGCTGGAAAAGCCTTTTTCCTTCCCCTGGGCTCTCTGCGCGTGTTGGTCGCAGCAGGAGAGCTCTCCAGGAAGGCTTTGCTGCTACTCTGGAGTCTCCACGAGGGGATGGGATCCCCCCCCCACCCCCGATCCTGAGGAACAGCCTCATTCCGAACAGTGCCCGTGTCAACACCCCCACAGCTGCACCCTGTGCCCCCAGGGCCACCTCCTGCTGGTGACCAGCACCTGGTGTGGGCTCAGTAGCCAAGAGACAAGGGTTTATGGCAACAGCGTGTGCTCCAGCACAGCCCCAAGAGGTCTCTTCCTCATCCCAAACCCCTCATCACTGGCCCAGCTGAGAGATTCAGTGTTGGTGCCTGCCTCAAGCTCACGGAGGCTTTACCCAACCATCCTGGCTCTCAGCCTCGATTGCCGGGAGAGGCTTTGCTTTCCCCACGTCGTTTCCATCCCTGCTATCGCGGCTTTGGATAAGGGCTGAGATAAGACGCTCAGCCTTGAACGTTGTTCCTGCCAGACGCCGCCAACGTGCTGGGAAGCAGCTTCCCCCTGTGCCCTCATGCCCCGGGTGCCTCACACTGGGTGGGCAGGGTCCCCCTGAGCCTTTTGGGCATCAGCTTGCAAGGCCACGTTTCCAGCCGGGTCCTTCACAGAATCATAGAACAACCAGGTTGGAATGGACCCATCGGATCATCTAGTCCAATCATTCCTATCAAACACTAAACCAAGTCCCTCAAGACTCCATCCACCTGTGCCCTAAACACATCTAGGGAAGGTGACTCAACCACCGCGTGAGCCTCCGGATGCTCACAAAGTGCTGCTGGCTCCGAGCCGCAGAGGTGCCCGAGCAGAGCGCTGGGGCTGAAGAGGCAGCAGCTGTGAAACAATCGGGGTTGGTGGGATTGGAGTTTATGGGGACTTGGTGCTGGTGTCACCCTGGCTTTCCTGGCCCAAAGCTTTGTTCCACAATCCCTGGAGGTGATGCTGGTGCAGCCCCAGGTGGTTTTGGTTCCGGGATCATAGAATCATAGAATCATAGAACAACCAGGTTGGAAGAGACCCATCGGATCTTCGAGTCCAACCATTCCTATCAAACACTAAACCATGTCCCTCAGCACCTCGTCCACCTGTCCCTTAAACACCTCCAGGGAAGGGGAATCAACCCCCTCTCTGGGCAGCCTATTCCAATGCCCAATGACCCTCTGTGTGAAAAACTTCCTCCTAATCTCCAGCCTAAATCTCCCCTGGTGGAGCTTGAGGCCATTCCCTCTCGTCCTGTCCCCTGTCCCTTGGGAGAAGAGCCCAGCTCCCTCCTCTCCACAACCTCCTTTCAGGTAGTTGTAGAGAGCAATGAGGTCTCCTCTCAGCCTCCTCTTCTCCAGGCTAAACCCCCCCAGCTCTCTCAGCCGCTGGGACCACCAGCTCTGGGCAGCCCTTTTCATTTGCAGCAGAGGCAGCGTCCAGCCAGCCCTCCCCGAGCAAGAGATGCTTGTGTGACAGATCACAGGGTTTTGGGGTGGAGGCTGTGGGGTGTCTGCCTTCCAGCAGCATCCTGCTCCCACCCGAGAGTGGGCAGTGCCCTGGAAAGACTGACCGGCAGAGGAAAGGGCCGTGGTGCTGAGTCCCTCCTCGCGGGGCGCACGGGGACCCAGGATCATCTCTGCCCTCTTCCCCTTCCTCTCATCTCCCAGGTCAGCGACCCAGAGGAAACGGGAGGAGAATGCTGGCTGCTGTCCCACTGGAGCAGGGCTCTGAGTCCATCGGGATCACAGAACCGTGGGGTGGCTCGGGCTGGAAGGGACCTCCCCTCCCACTCAACGCGTTTGTGATTCTCCCAAACCAGCAAGGACTTGGTGAATCATCTTTCAAGGATGAGCGTTTCGCTGGAAGAGCTCAACAGCAAACACGGCTCTAGCTGAACCTTCAACAATCCTTGACCGTGCAGGGATTTAGGGGAAAAGGTGACCAGGAAGTCAGGGTGGGTTTGATTGCTCCAATTTGGGAAGAACAAGCCTGAAGAAGAGGAGGCTGAGAGGAGACCTCATTGCTCTCTGCAACTCCCTGAGAGGAGGTTGTGGAGAGGAGGGAGTTGGGCTCTTCTCCCAAGGGACAGGATGAGAGGGAATGGCCTCAAGCTCCGCCAGGGGAGGGTCAGGATGGACATTAGTTAAAAATATTTCCCAGAAAGGGTCATTGGGCATTGGAATAGGCTGCCCAGGGAGGGGGTTGATTCACCTTCCCTGGAGGGGTTTAAGGGACGGGTGGACGAGGTGCTGAGGGACATGGGTTAGAGATTGATGGGAATGGTTGGACTCGATGATCCGGTGGGTCTCTTCCAACCTGGTTGTTCTATGATTCTATGAACAGGATTGCTTTGAAGGAGCTGGAAACGCAGGCTTTGCCTTCCAGGATTCCCAGCTCCGAGCTCTGCACCTTAGTCCCACATGAAGAGGTGGTGATGTGACCATCTAAGAAGCATTTACAGGAGATCAAAGAGCCCACACGCACCATGATTCACCAGAAGAAGGGACACAGGATGTCCCAGACCCCAAGCGCAGCTTCCACGTTCCCCTGGCCAGACAACCTGGAGCCCTTGGATGACAAAGCTGGAGAAAGCCGGGAAGCTTTGCCTGGAGGTGGGAAGGGTCCAGGGAGGCCCCAGCTCTGCGCACAGTGGGAAAGGGAAGAGGGAAGGAAGCAGGGCTGCTCGATACGATATGGACCTTTCTTTTCTGCTTTTCTTCTCCGCCTCGTGAACACTGGGGCTGAGCTATTGTTGCCGTTCCTCAGAGCACAGGCCTCTTGGAGGAGTTACAGCCCCACAATGAAAAAATAATAACCCCGAAAGCCACAGGAAGGAAAGGAATTGACAGGAAAAGGAAAAGCAGCAGCAGGAACGAGCACTCAGGCCTGAAATAAATGCGCTGCCTGCTGCTCAGGGGGCAGGTAGGAGAGTTTTAGGAAAAATTTATTCACTAAAGGGTTGGTTACGCCCAAGCAGAGGGTGCCCAGGGCAGGGGTGGAGTCTCCGTCCCTGGAGGGTTTCAAAAACCATGGAGAGGAGGCACTTTAGGGCCTGGTTGAGCAGGCAGGGTGGGGTTGGGCTGGTGGTTGGGTTGGAGGAGCTGAGAGGGTTTTCCCAGCCTTGATTCTGTGATTTCCACTCCACAGCCCTCGAGAAGCCCAGAGGGAAGGAGCAGATTCCTGTCCTACGTGAACAACTGTCTCTCTTCTCTCGCTGCCTACATCACTGTCTGACAGATAAATCATAGAATCATAGAACAACCAGGTTGGAAGAGACCCATCGAATCTTCCAGTTCAACCATTCCTATCAACCACTAAACCAAGTCCCTCAGCACCTCATCTATCCGTCCCTTAAACACCTCCAGGGAAGGGGAATCAACCACCTCCCTGGGCAGCCTATTCCAATGACCCTCTGTGTGAAAAACTTCCTCCTAATCTCTAGCCTAAATCTCCCCTGGTGGAGCTTGAGGCCATTCCCTCTTGTCCTGTCCCCTGTCCCTTGGGAGAAGAGCCCAGCTCCCTCCTGTCTACAACCTCCTTTCAGGTAGTTGTAGAGAGCAATGAGGTCTCCTCTCAGCCTCCTCTTCTCCAGGATAAACACCCCCAGCTCTCTCAGCCACTCCTCATAGGTCCTGTTCTACACCCCCTTCCCCAGCTTCGTTTCTCTTCTCTGGACTTGCTCCAGAGCCTCAACATCCTTCTTGTGCTGAGGGGCCCACAACTGAACACAGGATTCAAGGAGCGGCCTCCCCAGTGCTGAGTCCAGAGGGAGAATCACCTCCCTGGCCCTGCTGGTCACACCATTTCTGATCCAAGCCAGGATGCCCTTGGCCTTCTTGGCCCCCTGGGCACACTGCTGCCTCATGGTCAGTCGCTGTCGACCAACCCCCCCAGGTCCCTCTCCTCCTGGCAGTTTTCCAGCCAGACTTCTCCCAGTCTGTAGCTCTGCATAGGGTTGTTGTGCCCCAAGTGCAGGACCCGGCCTTTGGCCGTGTTAAACCTCATCCCATTAGACTCAGCCCATGGATCCAGCCTGTTTAGGTCCCTTTGCAGAGCCTCCCAACCCTCCAGCAGATCCACACTTCCACACAGCTTTGTGTCATCTGCAAACTTGCTCAGGGAGCACTCGATGCCTTCATCCAGGTCATTGATGAAGACATTGACCAGGGCTGGACCCAGCACTGAGCCCTGGGGAACCCCACTTGTCACTGGCCTCCAGTTGGACTTAACACCATTTCCCACCACTCCCTGGGCCCAGCCAGATGCTTCAGGGATGGCTCCTGAAGAACCTGTGGAGCTGAGAGCCTGAGCCTGAGAGCAAAAGGGTCTTCACAACAGAGACCAGAGCAGCACAGGTACCTCCCTACCCAGTTTACTAGGCCCTGGGTTCAAACAAAGCATCTCCAGAGCTTTTCCAGCCTCAGCAGCTGGAGTTGCCTTGTTAGTCCAGAGACTGGTCCCAGCGCCCAGGCTGCTGAAACACATCACCAGGTAGTTTTTGTCATTCCAACTCAAACACCTTTATTTCTATGCTGGCGGCTTCCCCCTGTCCTCACAGAGGACAGAGCGCAGGAGGTCAGCAAACACTTCCAGACAAGCTGTTGGTCACATTTCGGGGGCAATAAGGACAAACCAAGGCCGCTCGGGCCACTCTCAGGATTTCCCAGAGCCCCACAGTGGAAAGCCGGAGGAGCCTTTGCAAAGTTGCTGTGACTTCGAAGTTAAAACCAAGCGTTAACTTTTAGGACAAGAGGATGCTTGGTAGTTAAGAGGCCACAGGAGCCTTAAGAGGACTCTTTCCTCCTGCTTTCCCAACCCTGTGAGAGGCCACAAGGCTCTCCTGCCACTTCATTCCCGGCGTCACCTCCACTCCCACCCCCAGGAACACTCTGGACTCAGAGGGGAAGGGCTGGGATTAAAAAACCCAAAATGACTGACACGAAGGACATGAAAAGCAGGAGAAGCTACGAAATTACGTTGAGATGGTCGAGAAAAGTCACATCAAAATATATTTAAAAACCAGGAATTCCAATCTGCATGGAATTTAAAACTCCTTTCCCAACCTTTTTTTTTTTTTCTTTTTTTTTTCCCCCCTGCTCGAGGAGTCTTTGCTGCTCCAGGGGGTGGGACGCGATCGGCAGCACCAGTTGTGTCCTGAAAAGGGCAGCGTCTGCCCCTAATTAGTCTGAGCACTCGCCTCGTTTACAAAGGAAAAAATTAGACATACCTCGACAATTGCCCCCCCCTCCCTCTTTTCCATCCTACAGCGGTCGGGAGAAGAGACGGAAACCGAATCTGACGCTTCGTTTGTTCGCAGAGAAGTCGGTTCTTCCCCAGGTCAATAGCCCTGCAAGCCGTTGTACACCTTCTGCACCGGCCCCTGCTTCAACAACCGCTTCAGACCTGCAAGAGAAAGCAAAAGCATTTAGTGGAAGAGAAAGGAAAGTGTCACCACACAGCAGGGCTGAGGACGCTGCGTTTGCTGTTCCTGCTCCGTGTATCTGAGTAACTCCCAGAGCAGCATCAGAAAAGGAAAAATGCTCCTGAACTCAGCGGCACCACAGCTTTACTCCTGCTCCTTCAGCATTTATACAATCATGGAATTGTTTGGTTGGAAAAGACCCTCAGCACCTTGTCCACCTGCACCTTAAACACCTCCAGGGAAGGTGACTCAACCCCCTCCTGGCAACAAAGCACACAACCAGCAGGCTCACATCTCAACACAACAGAAGACAGAGCTTGTCCTCATGCAGGAGTTTCTCCAGCTCTCGAAACATCTCTGGGGCCTCCTCCACAATTACTCCATCAGCTCCATGTGCTCAGGACTCGTCTCAGTCTTCCCTCTTGCAGCTCAAAACCATCTCCCTCATCCCATCCCTGCCCTCCCTGACCCAGAGCCCCTCCCCAGCTTTCCCGGAGCCCCTTTCAGCACCGGAAGCTGCTCCAAGGTCTCCCTCAGCCTTCTCTTCTCCAGGCTGAACCCTAACTCTCAACCTGGCCTTGTATAGGAGGTTCTCCAGCTCTTAGATCATCTCTGTGGCCTCCTCTGCACTCGCCCCAACAGCTCCATGTCCTCCCTGTGCTGAGGACTCCAGAGCTGGGCTTGGGGCTCCAGGTGGGTCTCTCAGAGCGGAGCAGAGGGGACAATCCCCTCCCTCCCTGCTGCTCCCACGGCTCTGGATGCAGCCCAGGACACAGGGGGCTCTGAGCACATGCTGCTCTCTCATATTGAGCTTCTCCTCCCCCAGCACCCCAAGCCCTTCTCCCCAAGGCTGCTTTTCATCCCTTAACAACCAGCCAGGCCTTTCTCCAGGCAAGGTCACTTCCCCTTCGCCGCCGCAGGAGGCTCAAAGCTGCTTCCTGGCTTTGGCGAGAGGATGTGCCTCCTGGATGTGTAGTTCCTGGAAAGGAAGGACGGGGCTGGCGAAAGGTGTGCTCAGCAGCCCTGAAAAACACAACCACTCCCGTACCTCGTTTCCTAGCAGCCGGCTCCGGGTGGCCAGAAGGACGGCCTCGTTAGCGCACAGCGTATTTCAACGCGTATCACATGTTCAACCAGGAATTCCTGGCAGGAATTCCGACATCTGGTGCTACCGCACCTCAGGCATTTTCCACTACGGCCAACTCGGAGATGGTTCTGACGCTGCCAACAGGTCACAATACAAGCCAAACGCTTTGCTGGCTGCTGCTCTCGTAGAATCACAGAATCACCCATCGGATCATCGAGTCCAACCATTCCCATCAAACGCTAACCCATGTCCCTCAGCACCTCGTCCACCTACACCTTAAACACCTCCAGGGAAGGTGACTCAACCCCCTCCCTGGGCAGCCTATTCCAATGCCCAATGACCCTTTCTGTGAAGAATTTTTATCGTAATGTCCATCCTCACCCTCCCCCGGTGGAGCTTGAGGCCATTCCCTCTCGTCCTGTCCCTTGGGAGAAGAGTCCAGCTCCCTCCTCTCCACAACCTCCTCTCAGGGAGTTGCAGAGAGCAATGAGGTCTCCCCTCAGCCTCCTCTTCTCCAGGATAAACCCCCCCCAGCTCTCTCAGCCACTCCTCTTCTTCTCCAGCCCCTTCCCCAGCTCCTCCGAGCGCTCCGGAGTTAAACACGGGATACAAGACTCCCGAACAGGCCGCAAACAAGTGTCGGCAGAGATAACGAGAGATGTGTCAAAGAGAAAAGCCACCTCTGATCACCAGGCAATAAATTCCCTGATGTCACCCTGGCAGGAAGGCGAGCGTGTTATTCTTGTGACGCTAAAGCTGGGATTGACCGGAGCGGAGCTCTCGGAGTATCTTCTGAGCACCCCAGAGCTGTACGTTTGCTTAGGAGATAAGAAATGGGGAGCGTTGCCAACAATAAGAGAGAAAAAGGGAATGTTTTGAGTTCCGAAGCCTACTGTTTCCGCTGAATGTGTAGGCTGAACCGCTGCCACGCAACACAACAGGCCTGTTCCCTCATCAAACTCCGAGTCACCGGGTGTTGGGAGATAATCCGACTGCCCACCCAGGCCCCTTCCCTTGGGAGGGAAGGAACACCCAAAGGTCTCATGCCTGAACACACTCATGCCAGCAGCATCACTTCTCCGTAACGACACGGGAAAGGTTGGACAAACACGGCTGCTCCTGTGGCTGCCCCGTGCCCAGTCTCTTCTAAGCTGCCAAGAAAAACAGCTGGAACAACCTCACGTGTGTTCGAGAGGTGCTGTGGCCTTACAGGAGGGATGTGGAGCTGTTGGAGCGAGGCCAGAGCAGGCCACGGAGATGATCTGAGAGCTGGAGAACCTCCTGTATGAGGCTGAGAGAGTTGGGGTTGTTCAGCCTGGAGAAGAGAAGCCTCAGGGGAGACCTTAGAGCAGCTTCCAGTGCTGAAAGGGGCTCCAGGAAAGCTGGGGAGGGCAGGGATGGGATGAGGGGAATGGTTTTGAGCTGAAAAATGGGAGATTGAGATGAGATCTTAGGCAGAAATGTGAGGGTGGGGATGCCCTGGCCCAGGTTGCCCAGAGCAGGGGTGGCTGCCCCATCCCTGGAGGGGTTCAAGGGCAGGTTGGATGGGGCTTGGAGCCTCTGATCCAGCAGTCCAGATTGCTCCAAGCCCCTTCCAATCTGGCATTGAACCAAACACCCAATCACAGCCTCTTTTCCGGCCACGAAGCACTTTGGGTAGGAGATGTAGAGAGGAACAATCCTTCTCCTGATGCTATGTGGTGCTGTCTCCCCTTGAGCGCAGAGGGATTTTTCTCAAGTCTCGCCTCCAAGAAACTAGAAAGAGGAGCTGGAAAACAGCTTCGTGATTCCAGTGTGCCCAGGTGGCCAAGAAGGCCAATGGCATCCTGGCTTGGATCAGAAATGGTGTGACCAGCAGGGCCAGGGAGGTGATTCTCCCTCTGGACTCAGCACTGGTGAGGCCGCTCCTTGAATCCTGTGTTCAGTTGTGGGCTTCTCAGCACAAGAAGGATGTTGAGGCTCTGGAACAAGTCCAGAGAAGAGCAATGAGGCTGGGGAAGGGGCTGGAGAACAGGCCTTATGAGGAGCGGCTGAGAGAGCTGGGGGTGTTTCTCCTGGAGAAGAGGAGGCTGAGAGGAGACCTCATTGCTCTCTACAACTCCCTGAAAGGAGGTTGTGGAGAGGAGGGAGCTGGGCTCTTCTCCCAAGGGACAGGGGACAGGACAAGAGGGAATGGCCTCAAGCTCCACCAGGGGAGATTTAAGCTAGAGATTAGGAGGAAGTTTTTCACACAGAGGGTCATTGGAATAGGCTGCCCAGGGAGGTGGTTGATTCCCCTTCCCTGGAGGTGTTTAAGGCACAGATGGATGAGGTCTTGAGGGACTTAGTTTAGTGTTCGATAGGAATGGTTGGACTAGAAGATCCGATGGGTCTCTTCCAACCGGGTTGTTCTATGATTCTATGATTCCAGCACAGGCAAAGGAGAAAGAGTCCAAGCCCAGGAAGTCTTTCAGCTCAGACAGATGACAGCTACGGAACAAAGCTCCTGCAAACCTGCCAAGTGCCTCATCCCAGCTGCAGCGCATCCCAACCTAATCCAGATCTCTAGAACTGGAAGCAGCTGCGCTCGTGTGCTTCAAAGAGGAACAGAAGTTAATCACTGGATATCTGGCAGCTCTGACACGTTGTACAAAGGCCACAGGCAAAAAAAAAAGAATCCCTCCCGACCACCCCGTTGGGCTGTGCCAACCTCTTATCTTCGGTGAGAGCTCCGTGCAGCCTTTCTGCCGCAACAGAGCTGGAAAAACACGCACCTTCCCGCTGTTCGCTTGTCAGCTGCTCTTTGGGGAACTCCACATCGAATGTGATTATTAGCGAGCCTTTAATGTTATTGTTGTCGAAATTTGGAAGACCTTCTCCCTTCTTCCAGAGTTTGGCGCCGGGTTTCGTGATTTTATCCCGAGCAATGTGGACCTAGAGACAAAAGACATTGAGGGGAAAGATTTAGACGAGATGTTAGGCAGAAATTCTTCTTGTCGAGGGTGGGGAGGCCCTGGAACAGGTTGCCCAGAGCAGGGGGGGCTGCCCCATCCCTGGAGGGGTTCAAGGGCAGGTTGGATGGGGCTTGGAGCCCCTGATCCAGCGGGAGGTGTCCCTCCTCGTGGGACAGGATGGGATTTGAGGTCCCTTCCAACCCAAACCAGTCCATGATTCTATGATTTTTGTAACGCAACTGGTGTTCTGCCCGTGAACCCTCAGTCCAGGGGACTTTCTGTAACTTGCTACCTGCAGAGAGCAAGCTGCCGCCTCACCTTGTGCCCATCCAGGTGGGTGATGTCCATCTCAAAGCCCGTCAGTGCCTCGACCAGCGAGATCGTCACGTTTGTGTACAAGTCCTCGCCTCTTCTTTCGAAGACCGGGTGCCTGTGGAAATGGAAATTCTGACAGGAGTGGTTGGACTCGATGATCCGATGGGTCCCTTCCAACCTGGTTCTTCTATGATTCTATGAAACAAAGAGACATCAGGACTCTTCTTCCCCATAGAGGAAACGGGTCCTTCAGCTCCAGCCCCTCTCTTTGCGAGCGTTGAGAATCCAGAGGGGAAATTCAGAATTCAGAGAAATCAGAGGGGATTGTGAAGAATGAATGAAATTGAGCTTCGTTTTCCTGTGAGATATGAACTAACCTTTCTATTTCTGGGGCAATGAGTGGAGGGGTGTGCCAAGGAGCCGTGACTCACACAACAGTTTCCTTGGCAGAGCACGGCCTCACGATAGGGAGAGCGCAAGTTTATGGAAAAAGAAGATATCCCATGTGATTCACACGGGAGCTACCAAGGAATTATCGCAGCATCTTGACAGTGGTGATTCCGGCGTCATCAGGGCCAGACTCGAGCTCCACCAGCTCTGCCAAGAGGGCGACGCTGGCCAGAAAGCAGCTTAAAGCTTCCCTGTAACCGTGAGCACAAAGAGTGGGTTTGCTAGGCCCGTTACTTACTTAAGAACTTTAATTTTGAAGCGTAAATCCCCCGGTTCCCCATCCACATGGGGCTCTCCTGCGGGAAAAAAGAGCAAAGGTGTGATTAGAGGAGCTGGTTGGGAATAAGTAAAGAATCGAACAGCAGGTTCAACACGACAGAGATTCGCAGCTCACACGTTAAAGGAGAAAACCAACCAGATGATCTTTACATGAAAAAAAACTTGGTTACACTCATCACAGAATCATAGAATCATAGAACAACCAGGTTGGAAGGGACCCATCGGATCATCGAGTCCAACCATTCCTATCAAACACTAACCTAAGTCCCTCAAGACCTCATCCACCCGTCCCTTAAACACCTCCAGGGAAGGGGAATCAACCCCCTCCCTGGGCAGCCTATTCCAATGCCCGATGATCCTCTGTGTGACGGTTTGGGTTGGAAGGGACCTCAAAGGGCATCCAGTCCCACCCCTGGCCTCACGTGGGAGCTGCTCCAGCCCTCAGATCATCTCCGTGGCCTCCTCTGCACTCAGTCCAACAGTTCCATGTCCTCCCTGTGCTGAGGACTCCAGAGCTGGACCCAGGGCTCCATATCTAGAGTCTAGAACTTTCTGAGCGTTGCTGCAATAAGGGCTCACACCCTTCTGCTGCTCTGAAAGACTTGTCTGCATGTTAATGATAACCTTTAGCCGTTGAAGGACTTTATCTGAGGCTCTGGAGCGAGTCCAGAGAAGAGCCATGAAGCTGGGGAAGGGGCTGGAGAACAGGCCCTATGAGGAGCAGCTGAGAGAGCTGGGGGGGTTTATCTTGGAGAAGAGGAGGCTGAGAGGAGACCTCATTACTCTCTACAACTCCCTGAAAGGAGGTTGTAGAGAGGAGGGAGCTGGGCTCTTCTCCCAAGCGACAGGCTGAGAGGGAATGGCCTCAAGCTCCACCAGGGGAAATTTAGGCTGGAGATTAGGAGGAAGTTTTTCACACAAAGGGTCATTGGGCATTGGAATAGGCTGCCCAGGGGGGTTGATTCCCCTTCCCTGGAGGGGTTTAAGGGATGGGTGGATGAGGTCCTGAGGGACTTGGGTTAGTGTTTGATAGGAATGGTTGGACTCGATGATCCGATGGGTCTTTTCCAACCTGGTTGTTCTACGATTCTATAACTCAAGCCTGGAACAGATGCTCCTACCCCCAAATTATCCAGAACTCCAGATTAAGAGTTGTTTTTGTATGTACCCCCAGGATCAGCAAAGGGAGTGGAACTCGGAGAGTTATCTGGCCTCAAGCTCCACCAGGGGAGATTTAGGCTGGAGATTAGGAGGAAGTTCTTCACACAGAGGGTCATTGGGCATTGGAATAGGCTGCCCAGGGAGGGGGTTGATTCCCCTTCCCTGGAGGTGTTTAAGGGACGGGTGGATGAGGTCCTGAGGGACTTGGGTTAGTGTTTGATAGGAATGGTTGGACTAGAAGATCCGATGGGTCTCTTCCAACCTGGTTGTTCTATGATTCTATGACTTAGCAAAGAGGATGTTCCTGGATTTCAGCAGCACATGGAGAATCACTGATCTGTCACCCAAGGCAGGGCAGAGACACTTTCATTGCCACGAAGACCAGCCTTGGGTGACGGAGGAAGAGCAGGAGAAGCTGAACAGCAGTGCCCACAGACATACCTTCCCCGATGAAGGGGTACTCCATGCCATCCCGCACGCCGGGCTCTATCTCCACCTCTAGCGTTCGCTCCTCGTTCACGAGCCTGTGAAAGGGAAGAGCAAGCACTCAGTCTTCAAGAATAACCATAAATCCCTCTTATTATTATGTTAACGAGAAAATCCTCCCAAGCTAACACACACTCAGCCCTTGCTCATGCCTAAAACTGGAGGGCGAACACCGTCTTTCTTGTCTCCTGATCATAGAATCATAGAACAATCAGGTTGGAAGGGACCCATCGGATCTTCTAGTCCAAGCATTCCTACCAAAATGATACTCATCCAGCAGAGAAGGCAAAGTTAAGCTCCTAAATGCGCTCTCAGCATCTGGATGTGTGACTCCCATGTCCAAATCTTCCCTGCTGGAAGCTGTGGGCTTCCTTGGTTTTATTTCGTGGGGAATTCACTGGAGTGTGGCTGGATGTTCCAAAGAATTAAAGACTGAAAGAGTAAGCTGGGAAGCTCTGCATCTAAGAGCTGTAGGAACAGCTCTGTCTCCACTGGAGGAATAAAGCCTGCACCGTGGGAAAGAGGAACTGGTTTCTCCAGCTCTTACTGGTAGCACAAGCGCCTCACTCCATCTAGTGGCAGGTTTTGAATAAACATCCACTCAGTCATCCATTCATCCCTGTGCAGAGCTACAGACTGGGAGAAGCCTGGCTGGAAAACTGCCAGGAGGAGAGGGACCTCAGGGTGTTGGTCGACAGTGACTGACCATGAGGCAACAGTGTGCCCAGGTGGCCAAGAAGGCCAATGGCATCCTGGCTTGGATCAGAAATGGTGTAACCAGCAGGGCCAGGGAGGTGATTCTCCCTCTGGACTCAGCACTGGTGAGGCTGCTCCTTGAATCCTGTGTTCAGTTCTGGGCCCCTCAGCACAAGAAGGATGTTGAGGCTCTGGAGCGAGTCCAGAGAAGAGCAACAAAGCTGGGGAAGGGGCTGGAGAACAGAACTTATGAGGAGCGTCTGAGAGAGCTGGGGGTGTTCAGCCTGGAGAAGAGGAGGCTGAGAGGAGACCTCATTACTCTCTACAACTACCTGAAGGGAGGTTGTGGAGAGGAGGGAGCTGGGCTCTTCTCCCAAGGGACAGGGGACAGGACCAGAGGGAATGGCCTCAAGCTCCACCAGGGGAGATTTAGGCTGGAGATTAGGAGGAAGTTTTTTACACAGAGGGTCATTGGGCATTGGAATAGGCTGCCCAGGGAGGTGGTTGATTCCCCTTCCCTGGAGGTGTTTAAGGGACGGGTGGACGAGGTCCTGAGGGACTTGGTTTAGTGTTTGATAGGAATGGTTGGATTCGATGATCCGACAGGTCCCTTCCAACCTGGTTGTTCTATGATTCTATCCAGCAGTAAAAGGGAGAAAAACTCACTTGACGTTGGGACATTCGTCACAAACAACTTCTTGAGTCATCTGGAAGCGCCCGGGCCCCAGCTGGGTGGTCCTCATCTCCTGGCGGCAATTGCATTTCCGCTTGCCGGGCGCCTGTCTTGCCACCGGCTTGTTCCTGACAACCTGCAGGGAAGGGAGAAAAGTCGATCAAAGTTTTGGATTTCTCAAGCACAACGTGGTTTTGTGTGACCTTCTATCTCTGATAACGCATTAAATACCAGAAAACCTCCCTCTGACGTTGCTGTTACCATTTCCTTTCTTCTTCCTGCACTCTTTCTAAACAGGAATGGATGGAACACCTCACACTGTGGTTGGGAGAGCTCCCTTGTCCCTCACAACAGGCAAAATGATTTGGAGTTCCCCATTTAGCAAAATGATTTGGAGTTCCCCATTTACGCAGATGCTCACGACACAAACTCGATCTGCGCGAGTTCTAGCAGATGAGTTCGTCAGCACCAGAAACGCAGTTTGCTTAAAAAAGTAATTAAGAGGCTCCCGTACGCTTGCCAAGAGTGCGATCCAGAGATCCGCAGTGACGTGTTTGGCCAAACAGAGTCCAGGAAAAATCCCCAGTGTGGTTTAGCAAGGATTGCAAACCGGATTTGAGGCTCGGGATGGGTGCTCGGTCAGTGAATTCTAAGAGAGGCCACTCACGCCTCTCCCAGCTGGAAAAACCATCGCTCGTCACCCACGTGGGAGCAAGAAATTTATAGTGAAAAGGCCAAAAAACCGTCGCTCGTCACCCACGTGGGAGCAAGAAACTTCCATTTATAGTGAAAAGGCCAGATGAGCTGTTTCTTCGGTTAATTAATACCAAGAGCACCTCAACATCCTCCACTGTCACGGGCACTGAGCACCTTAGCTCCGTTCTCTGGGAGAATCATAGAACAACCAGGTTGGAAGAGAACCATCGGATCATTGAGTCCAACCATTCCTATCAAACACTAAACCATGTCCCTCAGCACCTCGTCTACCTGTGCCTTAAACACCTCCAGGGAAGGTGAATCAACCACCTCCCTGGGCAGCCTATTCCAATGCCCAATGACCCTCTGTGGGAAAAACTTCCTCCTAATCTCTAGCCTAAATCTCCCCTGGTGGAGCTTGATGCCATTCCCTCTCGTCCTGTCCCTTGGGAGAAGAGCCCAGCTCCCTCCTCTCCACAACCCCCTTTCAGGATAGAGTAGAGAGTAATGAGGTCTCCGGGCAGCTCAAACCTGTGAGGGCGAAGGCAAACTTACTTCGACGAAGTTTCCTGAATAGACTTCTTCCAGAGTAACCTCCAGGTCCACGATGATGTCACTTCCGCGGGGAATGTTCCTGTCTTGTTGGCGAGGGTTCCCTCCAAACATGAAGCCAAAGTCCCCGAAGAAGCTGGAGGAAAACACAGCGATTAGATCAGGAAGGGATTCTGATCAAACAAAGCTTTGATGGACAGAGCCACCTTGGCAAAAGCTCCCACTTCCCTGTGGATCAGCCTCCTTGTGGGCACCATGGGAAATCCAGGTACCTCTTTTTCCTCCTCCAGAACTCAAACCAACTCCTTTAAGGCCGCTCCTTGAATCCTGTGTTCAGTTCTGGGCCCCTCAGCACAAGAAGGATGTTGAGGCTCTGGAGCGAGTCCAGAGAAGAGCAACAAAGCTGGTGAAGGGGCTGGAGAACAGGCCCTATGAGGAGCAGCTGAGAGAGCTGGGGGTGTTTATCCTGGAGGAGGCTGAGAGGAGACCTCATTGCTCTCTGCAACTCCCTGAAAGGAGGTTGTAGTGAGGAGGGAGCTGGGCTCTTCTCCCAAGGGACAGGACAAGAGGGAATGGCCTCAAGCTCCACCAGGGGAGATTTAGGCTGGAGATTAGGAGGAAGTTTTTCCACACAGAGGGTCATTGGAATAGGCTGCCCAGGAGGTGGTTGATTTACCTTCCCTGGAGGTGTTTAAGGGATGGGTGGATGAGATGCTGAGGGACATGATTTAATGTTTGATAGGAATGATTGGACTCGATGATCCGATGGGTCTCTTCCAACCTGGTTGTTCTATGATTCTACGAATTATTCTAGTCAAGATGCAATTAGCAGCCCAAGCAGGGAACAGCCCGAAGAGGCGACGTTTCCTTACTGAGAGAAGATGTCTCCGTGGGAGCTCTGGTGCCCGTCCTTCAGCCCCTCCTCGCCGTACGCATCGTACTGTTTCCTCTTCTCCTCATCCGACAGCACCTGGCGGAGGGACACAAAGGAACAGGATGCTCACCCACAGCCATTCCCTCTCGTCCCGTCCCCTGTCCCTTGGGAGAAGAGCCCAGCTCCCTCCTCTCCACAACCTCCTCTCAGGGAGTTGTAGAGAGTAATGAGGTCTCCTCTCAGCCTCCTCTTCTCCAGGAGAAACCCCCCCAGCTCTCTCAGCTGCTCCTCTTCTCCTCCAGCCCCTTCCCCAGCTTCGTGGCTCTTCTCTGGACTCTCTCCAGAGCCTCAACATCCTTCTTGTGCTGAGGGGCCCACAACTGAACACAGGATTCAAGGAGCGGCCTCACCAGTGCTGAGTCCAGAGGGAGAAGAACCTCCCTGGCCCTGCTGGTCACACCATTTCTGATCCAAGCCAAGATGCCTTTGGCCTTCTTGGCCACCTGGGCCACTGCTGCCTCATGGTCAGTCGCTGTCACCAACCCCCCCCAGGTCCCTCTCCCAGTTCTCCACACAGCGTCACCCCGACAGCTCCCACCTCACCTCGTAGGCAGCCCCCAGGTCCTGGAACTTCTCCTGTGCCCTGGGGTCGTCGGGATTCCTGTCGGGATGGAGCTGCAGGGCCAGTTTCCGATAGGCCTTCTTGATGTCCTTGATGGATGCGCCGCGAGACACCCCCAGGATCTTGTAGAAGTCTCTCCTGCCAGGGGAGAGAGAGAGAGAGGGGAAGGGAACGGGATCCATCAGGGGGAATGTGAGGTGTCAGCAGGCTCAGTCCTTGGGGGGAGCTGGAGCTGCCCTTTGAGCTGGGGAGTGGGACTAGAGCCCGATCCTTGGAGCAGGGGCTGTGCTTTATGGTGACAGGGGGGACAGGATCAGATACCACTCCCTGGATATCAGGATCTGCTCCTGGAGGAGCAGGATTCAGGTCCATTCCCTGGAGCTGGGGATCAGGGGCTGGGGGGACAATGGGGAACAGGGTGAGGAGGGGGATATCAGGATCCGCTCCTTGAGGAGCAGGATTCAGGTCCATTCCCTGGAGCCAGAGATCAGGGGCTGTTCCTTGGAGCTTGGGGGCAGTGGGGAATGGGGTGGGGAGGAGGGATATCAGGATCCGCTCCTTGAGGAGCAGGATTCAGGTCCATTCCCCGGAGCTGGGGATCAGGGGCTGTTCCTTGGAGTTTGGGGACATGGAGCAGGGGGTACTGGGGCCTATTCCTTCAAGCTGGGAGATGGGGGGGAAGGAGAGCAGGGAATGGAGGGGATTGGGGCCCATTCCCCAGATCTAGGGGGGGATCAGGTGCATTGATGGGAGTTGGGGGGTGTGGAGCAGGGAGCTGTGGGGAAGGAGAGCAGGGAAGGGAGGGGATCAGGGCCTATTCCTTGGGGCTGGGGGTAAAGAAAGCAGGGGATGGAGGAGACTGGGGCCTGTTCCTTCAAGCTGGGGTGGGGAGAGCAGGGAAGGGAGGGGATCGGGGCATGTTCCTTGGGGCTGGGGGGGGATCAGACCCATTGGTGGGAGCTGAGGAGGGGGGGATCAGACCCATTGATGGGAGCTGGGGCGGGGGAGATCAGACCCATTGATGGGAGCTGAGGAGGGGGGGATCAGACCCATTGATGGGAGCTGAGGAGGGCGGGATCAGACCCATTGATGGGAGCTGAGGAGGGGGGGATCAGACCCATTGATGGGAGCTGAGGAGGGGGGGATCAGACCCATTCATGAGAGCTGGGGTGGGGGGGGATCAGACCCACTCAAGGGAGCTGGGGGGGGGATCAGACCCCTTGGTGGGAGCTGGGGGGGGGAGATCAGACCCATTGATGGGAGCTGGGGGGGGGGGGGATCAGACCCATTGATGGGAGCTGGAGGGCGTGGAGCAGGGCGCTGGGAGGGACCGGGGCCCGTTCCTTGGAGCCGGGGGTGGGCAGAGAGCCGGGAAGGGAGGGGCTCGGTCCCCGCTCCTGGGGGCTGTGGGCAGCCCTGGGCGCCGAGGCCCGTTCCCTGGGAGCTCACCCGGCGGCGGCCTCCCCGCAGAGGCAGAGCAGCAGGAGGCAGAGGCGGCCGAGGCGGCCGGGGGCCATGGCGGGGAAGCGCCGCTTGTC
>JAUMJK010002446.1:0-14397 GCA_033558105.1 Coccyzus lansbergi
CCAGCCGCCTGGGGGCGCTGTGTGTGTGTATATATAGGGTTGTGTGTGACTATATCCCTCCCCGCCGCTTGGGGGCGCGGTTACCACCCAACCCAGCTCGGCCGCTCTGCTCTGGCCGCGAGGCTCTATGGTCAGCCAAGATGGCGGCGCTGGGAGCAGGCAGGGCCGCGGCCGCGGTGAGTGGCAAAGGGGGATGAAGGTCGAGGAGGAGCCTGGTTAGAGGAGGGGGAGATCTGGGGTGGGGGTGACGGTCCCAGAGTCCGTCGAGGGGATGGTCTGGGTGGGGAGGGGGCGGGAGGGGTGGAGGGGAAAGGGTTATGAGTGTGGAGGGGGGAGATCTTAGGAGGGGGGGTGATGGGAGTGAGGAGGGATGGAGATCTGGGGAGGGTTGGATGGGGAGAGGTCACTGTCCAGCCCTGTTTAATGTCTTCATCAATGACCTGGATGAGGTCATCGAGTGCTCCCTTAGCAAATTTGTAGGTGACACTGAGCTGGGTGGAAGTGTGGATCTGCTGGAGGGTCTGGAGGCTCTGCAAAGGGACCTAAACAGGCTGGATCCATGGGCTGAGTCCAATGGGATGAGGGTTAACACGGTCAAATGCCACGTCCTGCACTTGGGGCACAACAACCCTGAGCAGAGCTCCAGACTGGGAGAAGCCTGGCTGGAAAACTGCCAGGAGGAGAGGGACCTGGGGGTGTTGGTCGACAGCGACTGACCATGAGCCAGCAGTGTGCCCAGGGGGCCAAGAAGGCCAATGGCATCCTGGCTTGGATCAGAAATGGTGTGACCAACAGGTCCAGGGAGGTGATTCTCCCTCTGGACTCAGCACTGGTGAGGCCGCTCCTTGAATCCTGTGTTGAGTTGTGGGCCCCTCAGCACAAGAAGGATGTTGAGGCTCTGGAGAGAGTCCAGAGAAGAGCCACGAAGCTGGTGAAGGGGCTGGAGAACAGGCCCTATGAGGAGCGTCTGAGAGAGCTGGGGGTGTTTATCCTGGAGAAGAGGAGGCTGAGGGGAGACCTCATTGCTCTCTCCAACTACCTGAGAGGAGGTTGTGGAGATGAGGGATCTGGGCTCTTCTCCCAAGGGACAGGGGACAGGACAATAGGGAATGGCCTCAAGTTCCACCAGGGGAGATTTAGGCTGGAGATTAGGAGGAAGTTTTTCACAGAAAGGGTCATTAAGCACTGTTAGAGTTTGCCCAGGGAGGTGGTTGATTCACCTTCCCTGGAGGTGTTTAAGGCACAGGTAGATGAGGTGCTGAGGGACATGGGTTAGTGTCTGATAGGAATGGTTGGACTTGATCCAATGGGTCTCTTCCAACCTGGTTCTATGATTTGGAGATTTGGGGAGCGATTTGCTTGGGGATCGGGGAGACTGGGCTTGAGGGGTAGGGGGGTCGACCAGGACTGGGGGTCATTGAGGCTGAGGTGGGAGCCAATCACGGCCTGGGGTGCTTGTGGGTGACCCTGGGAGGGGGGTGTAAGGTCTCATCTCATGTTTTGGGGGGACTGGAGGTGTGTGCAGGGGTTGGGGGTTGCGTTGGGCTGGACCTGCTGCGTCTAACCCCCCCAAAATCTCTGTTCTAGGGTCTCTTGCGAGCCCAGAGAGCATGGAGGGGCCTGCGTGTCCCCAGTGCCCCCCTCCAGCACAACCCGGGGGCCAAGGTGAGAGCGGCGTTCCCAGACACCCCACCCAAGGCCACCCCGAATGCGGGCAGTGGTCCTGGAGCCCCCCAGATCCTCTCTGAGCTTCATTTGAGCTGCAAGAGGGGAGATTGGGATGAGATCTTGAGGAGAAACGTTCTCCTGGGAGGGTGAGGACGCCCTGGAGCAGGTTGTCCAGGGAAACTGTAACTGCTCCATCCCTGGAGGGGTTCAAGGGCAGGTTGGATGGGGCTGGGAGCCCCTGATCCAGTGGGAGGTGTCCCTGCCCAGGGCAGGAGGTGGAACTGATTGGTTATTGAGGTCCCTTCCAAGCCAAACCGTGAGTCGGAGCTCACTGGGGTTGGGCTCTGGCGCAGCAGCCAGTTCTGACTCCTGTCAGAGACAAGTGGTGTCCCCAGGGCTCAGCGCTGGGTCCTGCTCAATGTCTTCATCAATGAGCTGGATGAAGGCATCGAGGGCTCCCTCAGCGAGTCTGGGGGTGACACTGAGCTGGGTGGGAGCTGCTGGAGGGGTTTGAGGGGCTCCAAAGGGATCTGACCAGGCTGGATCCATGGGCTGAGACCAACGGGATGAGGGTTAATGAGGCCAAAGGGCGGATCCTGCCCTTGGGGCACAAGAACCCTGAGCAGCTCCAGCCGAGGAGAAGTCTGGCTGGAAAGTGGCTGGAGGAGAAGGAGCTGGGGGGGTTGGTTGAAGAGGAGCCTTGAGGGGCCCAGGGGGCCAAGAAGGCCAAGGGCAGCTTGGCTTGGAGCAGAGCTGGTGTGGCCAGCAGGACCAGGGAGGTTCTTCTCCCTCTGGGGAGAACAAACCTGGAATTGTGGGGTCAGTTGTGGGCCCCTCAGCACAAGAAGGACCTTGAGGGTCTGGAGAGGGGAACGGAGCTGGGGAAGGGGCTGGAGAAGAAGGCTGAGGGACCTGGGTGTGTTTCTCGTGGAGAAGAGGAGGCTGAGGGGAGACCTCATTGCTCTCTGCAAGTCCCTGAGAGGAGGTTGTGGAGAGGAGGGAGCTCTGGGCTCTTCTCCCAAGGGATAGGACGAGAGGGAATGACCTCAAGCTCCACCAGGGGAGTTGGACTCCATGATCCCGTGGGTCCTTTCCAACCTGGTGATTCAATGATTCTGTCCTCTCCGTCCAGGCCCACAGCACGAAGCCTGAGGGCACCTTCCAGGTCACCATGCTCCCCGGGGACGGCGTGGGCCCGGAGCTGATGCACGCGGTCAAGGAAGTCTTCAAGGTATGAAACTCCGGCTCTGTGGGACGGGGAGGAGCAGGGATGCTGCCACAGGGACCCTCGGGGACCAGTCCCGGCACAGCCCGAGGCCCTCGGAATCGTAGATTCACCAGGTTGGAAAAGACCCACTGGATCATCAAGCCTAACCGTTCCGATCTTTCCCATTTCTTTTCCCATTCTCCCTCTGGCACAGGCGGCCAGCGTGCCCGTGGTCTTCGACGAGCATCACCTCAGCGAGGTGCAGAACATGGCGTCGGAGGAGAAACTGGACCAGGTGGTGGATTCCATGAAGGAGAGCAAGGTGGCTCTCATAGGTGAGGAACTGGGGAGGGGCTGCGCTCACCTCCGGTCCTGGTGGGTGCTGCCAGGGGCAGGAATTTGAGAGATCACAGAATCACCAGGTTGGAAAAGACCCACAGGATCATGGAGTCCAACCATTCCCATCAGTCACTAACCCATGTCCCTCAGCACCTCGGCCACCCGTCCCTTAAACCCTCCAGGGAAGGGGACTCGACCCCCAACTCCCTCCTCTCCACAACCTCCTCTCTGGGACTTGCAGAGAGCAATGAGGTCTCCCCTCAGCCTCCTCTTCCCCAGGATCAACACCTCCAGCTCTCTCAGACGCTCTTCTTCTTCTCCAGCCCCTTCCCCAGCTCTGTTCCCCTCTCCAGACATTCTCCAGCCCCTCAAGGTCCTTCTTGTGCTGAGGGACCCACAACTGACCCCAGGATTTGAGGTTTGGTCTCCCCAAGGCCGACTCCAGAGGGAGAAGAACCTTCTTGGCCACCTGGGCCTCTCAAGGCTCCTCTTCACCCAACCCCCCCAGCTCCTTCTCCTCCAGACACTTTCCAGCCAGACTTCTCCTCGGCTGGAGCTGCTCAGGGTTCTTGTGCCCCAAGGGCAGGATCCGCCCTTTGGCCTCGTTAACCCTCATCCCGTTGGTCTCAGCCCATGGATCCAGCCTGGTCAGATCCCTTAGGAGCCCCTCAAACCCCTCCAGCAGCTCCTACCAGCTCAGTGTCACCCCCAGACTCGCTCAGGGAGCCCTCGATGCCTTCATCCAGGTCACTGATGAAGACAATGAGCAGGACCCAGCGCTGAGCCCTGGGGACACCACTTGTCACTGGCCTCCGGCTGGAGTTCACTCCATCTCCCACCACTCTCTGGACCCTCCATCCATCCAGTTTCCCCCCAGGAGTGCTCTGACCTCTCCAGCCCTGAGGTGACAGTTTCCGAAGCAGAACACTGGGAGAAACTGTGTCAAAGGCACAAATGATGAGATGAGATGAGATGAGCTCCCGGAGAAGGGAACGCGCTGAGCAGCGCATTCCTGCTATATTTTCTGCACTTGGGAAAGGAGAGGCTGTTCTCAGCTCCTGCTTAGGAAACAGGATCTCCTGGCATGTCCCAGAGAGGGGATAGACCTCGCTGTGTCCTGCAGTGACCCATCGGGTTCTGAGCTGGCCTGGGCTTCAGCTCAACTCTCCACACTCTGTGTTCTTAACTGCTGCTCTCTTGTCCCACAGGGAAAATCCACACCCCCATGGAGTACAAGGGAGAGCTGGCATCCTATGACATGCGGCTCCGGTAAGCCCCGTGCTCCGATCGAGTGCTACTTCCTAAGAAATCACAGAATTGTGGCATCATACAATCACCAGGTTGGAAGAGACCCACTGGATCATGGAGTCCAACCATTCCCAGCAAACACCAACCCGTGTCCCTCAGCTCCTCGTCCACCCACACCTTAAACCCTCCAGAAAAGGCAACTCAACGCCCTCCCTGGGCAGACTCTAACACTGCCCAGTGACCTTTTCCATGAACTAGTTCTCTCTGATGTCGACATGGAGCTCAAGTGGAGCTTGAGGCCATTCCCTCTTGTCCTGTCCCTTGGGAGAAGAGCCCAGAGCTCCCTCCTCTCCACAACCTCCTCTCAGGGACTTGCAGAGAGCAATGAGCTCTCCCCTCAGCCTCCTCTTCTCCTGGAGAAACACCTCCAGCTCTCTCAGACGCTCCTCTTCTTCTCCAGCCCCTTCCCCAGCTCCGTTCCCCTCTCCAGACCTTCTCCAGCCCCTCAAGGTCCTTCTTGTGCTGAGAACTGACCCCAGGATTGGAGGTTTGGTCTCCCCAGAGGGAGAAGCAGCTCCCTGGCCCTGCTGGCCACGCCGGCTCTGCTCCAAGCCAAGCTGCCCTTGGCCTTCTTGGCCCCCTGGGCCCCTCAAGGCTCCTCTTCACCCAACCCCCCCAGCTCCTTCTCCTGCAGCCACTTTCCAGCCAGACTTCTCCTCGGCTGGAGCTGCTCAGGGTTCTTGTGCCCCAAGGGCAGGATCCGCAGTTCCAACTCTTCTGCTCCTCTCCAGGCGCAAACTGGACCTGTTTGCCAACGTGGTCCACGTCAAGAGCTTGCCAGGCTACCAGACGCGGCACAACAACCTGGACCTCGTCATCATCCGCGAGCAGACGGAGGGCGAGTACAGCTCGCTGGAGCACGAGGTGGGGGGATCCTCTCCCCGCCTGGGGGGGCTCAGCTAGGGACCTGGCCCGGGACGGGGGGATATCCGTGCTGGGAATTCCTTCCAGCTTTCTCTACCGAAGCTGAGGAGCCGGTTGGAGCAGCGCTGAGGCGATTGGGATAGGATTTAATGATTAGGGGTGAACCCTGACCCAGTGGGATCGGCCGTGGGCTGCCAGGAAAAAAGGGGATGGTGTTAGGGAACCTTGTGATGGGAATCATAGAATCATAGAACAACCAGGTTGGAAGAGACCCATCGGATCATCGAGTCCAACCATTCCCATCAAACACTAAACCAAGTCCCTCAGGACCTTGTCCACCTGTGCCTTAAACACCTCCAGGGAAGGGGAATCAACCACCTCCCTGGGCAGCCTGTTCCAATGCCCAATGACCCTTTCTGGGAAAAACCTCCTCCTAATCTCCAGCCTAAATCTCCCCTGGTGGAGCTTGAGGCCATTCCCTCTCATCCTGTCCCTTGGGAGAAGAGCCCAGATCCCTCCTCTCTACAACCTCCTTTCAGGGAGTTGTAGAGAGCAATGAGGTCTCCTCTCAGCCTCCTCTTCTCCAGGATAAACCCCCCCAGCTCTCTCAGACGCTCCTCATAGGGTCTGTTCTCCAGCCCCTTCACCAGCCTCATTGCTCTTCTCTGGACTCTCTCCAGAGCCTCAACATCCTTCTTGTGCTGAGGGGCCCACAACTCAACACAGGATTCAAGGAGCAGCCTCACCAGTGCTGAGTCCAGAGGGAGAATCACCTCCCTGGCCCTGCTGGTCACACCATTTCTGATCCAAGCCAGGATGCCATTGGCCTTCTTGGCCCCCTGGGCACACTGCTGGCTCATGGTCAGTCGGCTGTCGACCAACCCCCCCAGGTCCCTCTCCTCCTGGCAGTTTTCCAGCCAGGCTTCTCCCAGTCTGGAGCTCTGCTCAGGGTTGTTGTGCCCCAAGTGCAGGACCCGCCATTTGGCCGTGTTAAACCTCACGCGATCCGGTTCGGCAGTCACCAGGCCTCTGCCTCGGAACGTGGGGCTGTGCGGGTGGCCGGGGCAGGCCTGATGCTTCCCGTCCTCTCCCTCTGCAGAGCGCGAAGGGTGTGATCGAGTGCCTGAAGATCATCACGCGGGCCAAGTCCCAGCGCATCGCCAAGTTCGCCTTCGACTTCGCCACCAAGAAGGGACGCTCCAAGGTGACAGCCGTGCACAAAGCCAACATCATGTGAGTTTGGGGAGAGAACTGCAGTGCTGCTCTGGCTCCGGAGAGCCTGGCCTTTCCCTGGGAAGGGTGTTTTTTTTCCGCTCGGTGTAGCCGGATCCCAACGGGAGCTGATCTCACCCTGCTCCCCGGGCTCCAGGCCTGGGGGATGCTCCAGGTTTTGCCTGTGGGAAGGATTCCCTTAGCAAGTTTGCAGATGACACTAAGCTGGGTGGAAGTGTTGATCTACTGGTGGGTTGGGAGGCTCTAAAGGGACCTAAACAGGCTGGATCCATGGGCTGAGTCCAATGGGATGAGGTTTAACACGGCCAAATGTCGAGTCCTGCACTTGGGGCACAACAACCCTATGCAGAGCTCCAGACTGGAAGAAGTCTGGCTGGAAAACTGCCAGGAGGAGAGGGACCTGGGGGTGTTGGTCGACAGCGACTGACCATGAGCCAGCAGTGTGCCCAGGGGGCCAAGAAGGCCAAGGGCATCTTGGCTTGGATCAGAAATGGTGTGACCAGCAGGTCCAGGGAGGTGATTCTCCCTCTGTACTCAGCACTGGTGAGGCTGCTCCTGGAATCCTGTGTTGAGTTGTGGGCCCCTCAGCACAAGAAGGATGTTGAGGCTCTGGAGAGAGTCCAGAGAAGAGCAACGAAGCTGCGGAAGGGGCTGGAGAAGAAGAAGAGTGGCTGAGAGAGCTGGGGGTGTTTATCCTGGAGAAGAGGAGGCTGAGAGGAGACCTCATTGCTCTCTCCAACTCCCTGAAAGGAGGGTGTAAAAACCCTTCCAAACCCTCCGCCAACCCTTTCTCCGCAGGAAGCTGGGCGACGGGCTCTTCCTGCAGTGCTGCGAGGAGGTGGCCGAGCTCTACCCCAAGATCAAGTTTGAAACCATGATCATCGACAACTGCTGCATGCAGGTGAGCATCCCGGGGCCTGGAAAACTGGAATTGTGCTGCTGCCGGCAGCTCGGCAGCTCCAGGATGAACCACCCGAGCTCTCTCAGACGCTCCTCTTCTTCTCCAGCCCCTTCCCCAGCTCCGTTCCCCTCCCCAGACGTTCTCCAGCCCCTCAAGGTCCTTCTTGGGGGGGTTGCTGCTTGCACAAACCTGCAGCCATCTCCTTGCTGTGCTCTGCTGAGGGCAGGAGCTGCAGGGATTGGACACAGAATCGTGGAATTATCCATGTCGGAAAACACTTCTAAGATCATCGAGTCCCATCCTAAACCTCACAGCGCCCGATCTGTGTCCCAAAGTGCCACATCCACACAATCTTTTAGCCCCTCCAGGGAACAGCGACAGCTTTTTCTGGGAAGGAATTTTCCCCATATCCAGTCTAAACCTCCCTGGCTAAGCCGTGTCTCATCTGAGCTTGGAAAGCTCTGCCTGGCGAGACAGGTCCATGTCTCCTGAGCCATTCCCGCGGCTCCGAGGCCTCCCCACGGCCCCCTGAGCGCAGGGCTGGGATCACAGAATCATAGAACAACCAGGTTGGAAGAGACCCATCGGATCTTCTAGTCCAGCCATTCCTAGCAAACACTAAACCATGTCCCTCAGCAACTTGTCCACCTGTGCCTTAAACTCCTCCAGGGGAAGGTGAATCAAGCCCTCCCTGGGCAGCCTCTGCCAGTGCCCAACGACCCTTTCTGTGAAAATTTTTTCCTAATGTCCAGCCTGAACCTCCCCATATAACTTGACCATATAACTCTATTGACCGTATCACTCTAGTTTTAGCCCCAGCCTTGTGATTCTTCCTCCATCCACGACTTCTCATGGGATCAGAGAGACCCTAATTCTCCCTCCATGATTCTCCCTCTGGACTCAGCTCTGGTGAGGCTGCTCCTTGAATCCTGTGTTGAGTTGTGGGCCCCTCAGCACAAGAAGGATGTTGAGGCTCTGGAGCGAGTCCAGAGAAGAGCAACGAAGCTGGTGAAGGGGCTGGAGAACAGAACCTATGAGGAGCGTCTGAGAGAGCTGGGGGGGTTTATCCTGGAGAAGAGGAGGCTGAGGGGAGACCTCATTGCTCTCTACTACCACCTGAAAGGAGGTTGTGGAGAGGAGGGAGCTGGGCTCTTCTCCCAAGTGACAGGGGACAGGACGAGAGGGAATGGCCTCAAGCTCCACCAGGGGAGATTTAGGCTGGAGGTTAGTAGGAAGTTTTTCCCAGAAAGGGTCATTGGGCATTGGAATAGGCTGCCCAGGGAGGTGGTTGATTCCCCTTCCCTGGAGGTGTTTAAGGGACGGGTGGATGAGGTGCTGAGGGACATGGGTTAGTGTTTGATAGGAATGGTTGGACTCGATGATCCGATGGGTCTCTCCCAACCTGGTTGTTCTGTGATTCTATGAAAAGCTGCTAACCACAAGAGGAAGGATGATGGCAAATAGGGATGGATGTTTCCAGGCACAGTGGGAGTTGCTGCTCCGTAGATTTGATCATCTTAAGTGCTCTCATGAAGAGAAAGAGGTGATCAGGTGCCATCAACACGGGTTCACGAAAAGCAGGTCTTGCCAAACAAACCTCATTACTTTCTATCATAAAGGGACTTGATTACAGGACGAGGGAAAGGCCGTGGATGGATCTTCCTGGGCTTCAGTAAAGCCTTTGAGACAGTTTCTCCCAGCGTTCTGCTCCGGAAACTGTCACCTCAGGGCTTGAGAGGCCAACGTGCTCCTGGGTGGAAAACTGGGTGGGTGAAGGGCCCAGAGAGTGGTGGGAGATGGAGTGAACTCCAGCCCGAGGCCAGTGACAAGTGGTGTCCCCAGGGCTCAGCGCTGGGTCCTGCTCAATGTCTTCATCAGTGACCTGGATGAAGGCATCGAGGGCTCCCTGAGCGAGTCTGGGGGTGACACTGAGCTGGGTGGGAGCTGCTGGAGGGGTTTGAGGGGCTCCAAAGGGATCTGACCAGGCTGGATCCATGGGCTGAGACCAACGGGATGAGGGTTAACGAGGCCAAAGGGCGGATCCTGCCCTTGGGGCACAAGAACCCTGAGCAGCTCCAGCCGAGGAGAAGTCTGGCTGGAAAGTGTCTGGAGGAGAAGGAGCTGGGGGGGTTGGGTGAAGAGGAGCCTTGAGGGGCCCAGGGGGCCAAGAAGGCCAAGGGCAGCTTGGCTTGGAGCAGAGCCGGTGTGGCCAGCAGGGCCAGGGAGCTGCTTCTCCCTCTGGGGAGACCAAACCTGGAATCGTGGGGTCAGTTCTCACCACAAGAAGGAGCTTGAGGGGCTGGAGAAGGTCTGGAGAGGGGAACAGAGCTGGGGAAGGGGCTGGAGAAGAGGAGAAGCGTCTGAGAGAGCTCTGGGGGTGTTTCTCCTGGAGAAGAGGAGGCTGAGGGGAGAGCTCATTGCTCTCTGCAAGTCCCTGAGAGGAGGTTGTGGAGAGGAGGGAGCAGGGGGTTGAGTTCCCTTCCCTGGAGGGTTTAAGGGACAGGTGGCCGAGGTGCTGAGGGACATGGGTTAGCAATTGATGGTAACCATCGGACTCCATGATCCGTTGGGTCTTTTCCAACCTGGTCTCTCTGACTCTGTGACTGTGACGTGGTGTCGCCTGCAGCTCGTGCTCAGTTTTTCCCCATTTCCCCGCCACAGCTAGTGCAGAATCCCTACCAGTTCGACGTCCTGGTGATGCCGAACCTCTACGGGAACATCATCGACAACCTGGCCGCCGGCTTGGTGGGCGGCGCCGGCGTCGTTCCCGGCGAGAGCTACAGCGCCGAGTACGCCGTCTTCGAGATGGTGAGCGGGGGCCGGGCCCTGCGCCTCATCCCGGCGTTTCCGAGGGGAGGGAGAAGAGCTGAGGGGTGAGGGAGGAAGGAAGGTGACGCGGCCTCTCCTCCCGCAGGGCGCCCGGCATCCCTTCGCCCAGGCCGTGGGCAGGAACATCGCCAACCCCACGGCCATGCTGCTCTCGGCCGCCAACATGCTGCGGCATCTCAAGTAGGTGCCGTGTCGGGGAGGGCTGGGCGTTCTGGGCCCGGCGCAGGGCCTGATCCTGATCCTTCTGTCCCCTCCACAGCCTGGAATTCCACTCCAATTTGATCTCGGATGCGGTGAAGAAGGTGATCAAAGTGGGCAAAGTGAGTGCTGGCTGTGTGCCGGGGTTGGGGGTGGGGATGGGGGGGGGCTGGGATAGTGAGCTGCTCTGCCCTCTCCCTGATGGATAAATCCTCCTGCCTCCTCACTCTCAGGATCAGAGACTCATAGAACAACCAGGTTGGAAGGGACCCACCAGATCATGGAGTCCAACCCTTCCCATCAAACACTAACCCATGTCCCTCAGCACCTCATCCACCTGCACCTTAAACCCTCCAGGGAAGGCGACTCAACCCCCTCCCTGGGCAGATTCTACCAGCTCCCAGTGACCTTTTCCAGGAAATATTTCCCTCTGATGGAGCTCAAGTGGAGCTTGAGGCCATTTCCTCTCGTCCTGTCCCTTGGGAGAAGAGCCCAGAGCTCCCTCCTCTCCACAACCTCCTCTCAGGGACTTGCAGAGAGCAATGAGGTCTCCCCTCAGCCTCCTCTTCTCCAGGAGAAACACCTCCAGCTCTCTCAGTCACTCCTCTTCTTCTCCAGTCCCTTCCCCAGCTCCGTTCCCCTCTCCAGACCTTCTCCAGCCCCTCAAGGTCCTTCCTGTGCTAAGGGGCCCAGCACTGACCCCAGGATTCTAGGTTTGGTCTCCCCAGAGGGAGAAGCAGCTCCCTGGCCCTGCTGGCCACTCCGGCTCTGCTCCAAGCCAAGCTGCCCTTGGCCTTCTTGGCCCCCTGGGCCCCTCCAGGCTCCTCTTCACCCAACCCCCCCAGCTCCTTCTCCTCCAGCCACTTTCCAGCCAGACTTCTCCTCGGCTGGAGCTGCTCAGGGTTCTTGTGCCCCAAGGGCAGGATCCACCCTTTTGGCCTGTTTAGCCTCATCCCGTTGGTCTCAGCCCATGGATCCAGCCTGGTCAGATCCCTTTGGAGACCCTCAAACCCCTCCAGCAGCTCCCACCCAGCTCAGTGTCACCCCCAGACTCACTCAGGGTGAAATCTCTAGGCAGTCGCTCCCGGTCCTGCTTTCCTGCTGCCGTAGTGCCTCTTGCTGTCTCGGGAAGGCCGGACGGACGCCTCCTCCGGGCCTGGCCGAGGGCGCAGAGGGAGCCTCGCTCCTCTTTTCCCTTCTCCCCGTTCACCGCCGCGTCTCTCCCCTTGTTTCTTCCCCCTTCCCTGTGTTGGATTTCCAGGTGCGGACGCGCGACTTGGGCGGTTACTCCACCACTTCCGACTTCGTCAAATCCGTCATTGACCACCTGCACCCCCACTACGGGGCCTAGGAACCCCGGCTTGCCCCCCCCCAGCCCCCCTTCTCCCGCTCTGGCCCAGCTCCCCTGGCCCCCCAAATGAGGAGGAGAAGGGGATCCCCCCCCAACTCTTGCCTAGAGCCCGGCTGACACCCCCAGAGGATGGCAGGAAGGCCTTGGGGATCCCTTCGGAGCAAGGAGCCCCCCCCCGAGGTGGCTCAGGCAGAGCTGGGATCACCCCACACTCCGCAGGCAGCTTCCAGGGACCACGCTGGGTCCCTCTCCGGCCCACAGAGGCTTTGTAGCAATAAACGGGACCACGGGGCTGCGGCCTCGCACCCTCCAGGGACCCTTCGGGCACCGTCCGTGTGAAGCCAAGGTGCTGGCAACACCCCACGGCCGCGGCTGGGGGAGCCGGAGGCCTCGGAGCCCCGAAACACACTCAGAAAAATCCTCTGAGGAGGCCAGAGGCAGGATTCTCAGTACTTCACAGAATCACAGAACAACCAGGTTGGAAGGGACCCATCGGATCTTCTAGTCCAACCATTCCTATCAAACACTAAACCAAGTCCCTCAAGACCTCATCCATACTTGCCCCCTAGATCCACACTCCCACCCTCAGGAGGAGGAGAAATGTCCCAAAAGCAGAGAGGGAGCTGTTTCCAGACCCTTACGAGAGTGAGAGAAGGTGTTCCAGGAGCTGTCTCCAAGCAAAAGTCTCCAGAACGTGGGATGTGGTTTTTTTTCTGAGAGCAAAGAGAGCCACCTCTAGGCCCTCAGGGACACAGGATAAGGTGTCCCAGGAGCTTGGAGGGAGAAGTTTCCCAACAATTTCTCTGGAACATGGGATGAGGAGGCCAAGAGCTTGGAGGGAGCAGGTCCCCAACAACCTTTCTGGATCCTGGGATGCGGAGTCCATGAGCTGGGACAGAGCCACCTCCAGGCCCTCAGGGACATGGGATAAGTTGTCCCATGAGTTTGGAGGGAGCAGGTTCCCAACAACCTCTCTGGAACATGGGGTGAGGAGGCCAAGAGCTGGGAAGGAACCACCTCCAGGCCCTCAGGGACACAGGATAAGGTGTCCCAGGAGCTGGGAGTGAGCTGCTTCCAGACCCTCAGGGACATGGGATAAATTGTCCCAAGAGCTTGGAGGGAGAAGTTTCCCCACAATTTCTCCGGAAAATGGGATGAGGAGGCCAAGAGCTGGGAAAGAGCCACCTCCAGGCCCTCAGGGGCATGGAATAAGTTGTCCCAAGAGTTCGGAGGGAGAAATTTCCCCACAACTTGTCCAGAACATGGGATGAGGAGGCCAAGAGCTGGGACCGAGCAGCCTCCAGGCCCTCAGGGACACGGGATAAGGTGTCCCAAGAGCTTGGAGGGAGAAATTTCCCCACAATTTTTCCGGAAAATGGGATGAAGAGGCCAAGAGCTGGGACAGAGTCACCTCCAGGCCCTCAGGGACATGGGATAAGGTGTCCCAGGAGCTGGGAGGGAGCTGCTTCCAGGCCCTCAGGGACATGGGATAAGGTGTCCCTGGAGCTTGGAGGGAATAGGTTCCCAACAACTTCTCTGAAACATGGGATGAGGAGGCCAAGAGCTGGGACTGAGCAGGCTCCAGGCCCTCAGGGACGTGGGGTGAGGTGTTCCATGAGCTGGGACAGAGCCACCTCCAGGCCCTGAGGGACACGGGGTAAGTTGTCCCCACAACTTCGCCAGAAGATGGGATGAGGAGGTCAGGATCTGGGATGGAGCCACCTCCAGGCCCTCAGTGAGTGGTGTGAAGCCCCAGGGTGGGGGGGCTCAGCTGGGAAGGAATCACAGAACAACCAGGTTGGAAGAGACCCATCGGATCATCGAGTCCAACCATTCCTATCGAACACTAACCCAAGTCCCTCAAGGCCTCATCCACCCGTCCCTTAAACACCTCCAGGGAAGGGGAAGCAGCTCCCATAGCTCCTCAGCTGCTCCATCCTTCTTCCCACTTGAACCCTGGGACCGAGAGCACAGGGGGACCCTCCCCTGGTGCCCCCTAACCCTCCCCTCTCCTTGCAGGTGCGCACGGCGGACATGGGGGGCTATGCCACCTCCCTGGATTTCACCCAAGCCGTCATAGCCGCCCTGGACTCCTAGGGTTTGTCCCCCAAAACCTCCGCTTCCGCTCGCTCGCTCCCGCCGGTAACTTATTGCTGCTTCCCTGCTAAATAAAAAGCTCTGTGGCACAAGCCGAGTGATGCTGTTGGAGCAAGGATCTGAAACTTCGTCATATACAGGAGTTGGAAAGAGTGGCAAATCAAGAAAATTATTTAAATCATAGAACAACCAGGTTGGAAGAGACCCATCGAGTCATGGAGTCCAACCATTCCTATCAAACACTAAGCCAAGTCCCTCAAGACCTCATCCACCTGTGCCTTAAACACCTCCAGGGAAGGGGAATCAAGCACCTCCCTGGGCGCCTCCGCCGGCGCCATTGCTAAGGGCTAAGTGTGGGCACTGCGCATGCGCATCTACGGCAGAACCGCCGCCGTTACTATG
>JAUMJK010002447.1:0-35873 GCA_033558105.1 Coccyzus lansbergi
AAAAAAATCAAAGCCATAAAAATAAACGAAATGAAATCGAAGAAGTGAGAAAAATAAGCAAGAGAGAAAAGCCGCAGCGTCAGGAGAAAGGGGCGGGGGGATGGATTTGGGGGGGGTCCCGGCTCGGAGAGGTGCTGAGGAGGGTTTGGGGGGAGGCTGTTGGCATCAAGCAGCCAAAGCGAAGCTTCCAGCTGCTACTAGGTGGTGTGAGGGCCCTGCCCTGCCTTGATAAGCCTTATCGGCTCGGCCAGGGCCGCGTGGGCTACTCGCAGCTCGCCCTGGGCGACCAACGGGACCTGCGCCGCTGGCCCTTTAAAAAAGCCCTGCGCGTCGCCGCTTTAACCTCGCGGGCGATGCCCCCTTTAAGCCGCCGCCCGTGCGGAACCCGCCGCGCCAGGCCACGCCCACCCCGCGTATTAGCGCCACGGTGGAGGGCATGGCCCAAGCGGTCAGGCCACGCCCCCCGTCCGCCCCTTTCTTAAAGCGGCAGCGCCAGGCTCTGGGTGCGTTACCGGAGCCGTTAACGCAGGTGCGTAGAGGAAAGAACCGGGAGAGCGATGGGGCTGGGGGGGGGGGGGTGGAGGGGCGAGGGTGGCCGGAGAGGGACCCCTAAGGGCCGCTTCCCCCCGCTCCTTCCAGCCCTCGGGGCCCTGATGCTCCGGTAACGGTTTCCAGTCCCAGTACGAGTTCCCAGTTCCAGTCCTCAATCCCAGTCTCCGTGCCAGTTGCCAGTCCCGGTCCCCGGTTCTCGGTCCCAGTCCCGGTCCCCAGTCCCGCTGCTGGTCTCGGTTCCTGTGCCCATTCCCAGTCCCGGTTCCCAGTCCCAGTCCTCAATCCCAGTCTCGGTTGCCGGTTCCCAATCCCAGTCCCAGTTCTTGGTCCCAGTCCCAGTTCTTGGTCCCGGTTCCCAGTCCTCAATCCCAGTCTCAATGCCGGTTCCCAGTCCCGGGATCCCAGTCCCGGTGCCATTCCCAGTCCCTCCAGGAACCCAGTCCTGGTACCGCTCCCAGTCCCGAGATCCCAGTCCCGGTGCCAGTTCCCAGTGTCGGTGCCGTTCCCAGTCCCGAGATCCCAGTCCCAGTGCCAGTCCCAGTCCCCAGTCCTCAATCCCAGTCTCAGTGCCAGTTCCCAGTCCCAGGTTCTCGGTCCCGGTCCAGTTCCCAGTTCCCAGTCCTCAATCCCAGTCTCGGTTGCCGGTTCCCAATCCCAGTCCCCGGTTCTCGGTCCCAGTCCCCAGTCCTGGTGCCTGTCCCAGTCCTGGTCCCCAGTCCCGGTCCAGTTCCCAGTCCCAGTCCCCAGTCCTCAATCCCAGTCCCGGTGCCTGTTCCCAATCCCAGTCCCGGTGCCGTTCCCAGTCCCGTGATCCCAGTCCCAGTGCCAGTCCCCAGTGTCGGTGCCGTTCCCACTCCCAGGATCCCAGTCCCGGTCCCCAGACCCGATGTCGTTCCCAGTCCCGGTGCCCTTCCCAGTCCCGGTCCCCAGCCTCGGTGCCAGTTCCCAATCCCAGTCCCCGGTTCTCGGTCCTGGTCCCCAGTCCTGGTGCCGTTCCCAATCCTGGTGCTGTTCCCAGTCCCGGTGCCAGTCCCAGTCCTGGTCCTCAGTCCTCAATCCCAGTCTTGGTGCTGGTTCTCAATCCCAGTCCCCAGTTCTTGGTCCTGGTCCCCAGTCCCGGTGCCATTCTCGGTCCAAGGATCCCAGTCCCAGTGCCGTTCCCAGTCCTGGTACCGTTCCCAGTCCCAAGATCCCAGTCCCGGTGCCCAGTCCTGGTTCCTGTTCCCAGTCCCAGTCCCCAGTCCCGAGATCCCAGTCCCGGTCCCCAGTCCTGGTTCCTGTTCCCAGTCCCAGTCCCCAGTCCCGAGATCCCAGTCCCGGTGCTGTTCCCAGTCCTGGGATCCCAGTCCCAGTCCTGGTCCCCAGTCCCGGTCTCGGTTCCCGGTTCTCAGTCCCCAGTCCCTGTCTCAGTGCTGGTCCCAGTCCCGGTCCCCAGTCCTCAGTCTTCAATCCCAGTCCCAGTGCCGTTCCCAGTCCCAGTGCCGGTCCCCAGTCCTGGTGCCATTCCCAGTCCCGGTACAGTTCCCAGTCCCGGTCCCGGGATCCCAGTCCCATTGTCGGTGCCCAGTGTTGGTCCCGGTCCTGGTTCCCAGTCCCAGGATCCCAGTCCCGGTCTTCAATCCCAGTCTCAGTGCTGGTTCCCAATCCCTGTCCCCGGTCCCCAGTGCCGGTGCTGTTCCCAGTCCTGGTCCCCAGTCCCGGTGCCCTTCCCAGTCCCGTTCCCGGTTCCCAGTCATGTTTCCCGTTACCAGGATCCCGGTTCCGTTTCCCGCAGCCTCCGCTCTGTCCCTCTCACGTGTCCCCACGATGTTTCTGCTCCGAACAGGAGCCACCGTAGGCTGCAGGTAGGACCGAGCCCCCCAAAACCCACTCCCCGATTCCCCACTCCCCGGTTTCCCCATCCCTTACCCGGTTCCCCCATCCCTTACCCAGTTCCCCCATCCCTTACCCGGTTCCCCCGACCCCTGCCCAGTTCCCCCGGTTGTGTCCCAGCCCAGTTGTCCCCCCACAGGCTGCGGGTCCCCCCCAGCCGGCCCTGCTCACGGCTGCCATCGGGGCCCCCGAGGGGTCAGGGGGCAGCCCCGGTGCTGGCAGCACTGCTGGGGCTCGGGGCAGCCCTGGCCTACGGGCAGCGGCGGCGGAAGGTGAGTGGGGGGGGGGGACACCGGGAGGGGACACTGGGATGGGGGGAGCAGCACTGGGAGGGGGGAACCGGGATGGAGAGGGGGAACGGGGACTGGGATGGAGAGGGGCACCGGGACCGAGGGACTGGGATGGGGCACAGGGACAAGGGGGGACATGGGGGACAAGAGGGGGACATGGGGACCAGAGTTGGGGGGTACTGGGATGGAGGAGGGCAGCACTGGGATGGGGGCACCGGGATGGAGAGGGGCACTGGGGACAAGGGGGACACATGGGGACCATAGGGGAAGTGTTACTGGGATGGAGGGGGGCAGGGGGACTGGGGTACTGGGATGGGGCACAGGAACAAGGGGGAACATGGGAACCAGAGAGGGGGTGTTATTGGGATGGAGCAGGGCAGCACTGGGATGGGGGCACCAGGATGGAGAGGGGCACTGGGGACAAGGGGGTAGACATGGGGACCAGAGTGTGGGTGTTACTGGGATGGAGAGGGGTAGGGGGACCGGGGGACTGGGATGGGGCACAGGGACAAGGGGAGACATGGGGACCAGAGTCAGGGGGTGTTACTGGGATGGAGCAGGGCAGCACTGGGATGGGGGCACTGGGATGGAGAGGGGCACCAGGGACTGGGGGACTGGGATGGGGCACAGGGACAAGGAGGGACATGGGGACTGGGGAGGGTACTGGGATGGAGGGGACACTGGGATGGGGCACAGGGACAAGGGGGGACACAGGGACCAGAGTCAGGGGGTTACTGGGACCAGGATGGAGAGGGGCAGAGGGACCGGGGGACTGGGAACGGGACATGGGGACAAGGGGGGACACAGGGGGGAAGTGTTTCTGGGATGGAGAGGGGAAGGGGGACTTGGGTACTGGGATAGGGCACAGGGACGAGGGGGGACATGGGGACTGGGGTTGGGGGGCACTGGGACTGGAGGGTCTCTGAGCTGCCCTGATCCTGGGGGGACACCCCTCTCCATGCGAACCTGGTATTTCTCTTGGGGTGGGGGGTCAAATCCTGGGCTGGGGTGGCGGGGGGGCTGGATGAGTTGGGGATGGGACACCCCAATCCTTCATGTGTGTGTGTGTGTGTGTGTGTCCCCAATTCTGCCTCACGAGACACCAGGCTCCGGCTCAGCTGGGGACAGAGGGTCCCACATCCCTCCCCTCCAGTCAGGGGGTCTTGGCACTGATTTTGGGGATGGGTGGGGCAGGTGGCAGCAGCGTCGCAGGCCTCCCCCGAGGCCCCCGTCCCCCTCTACACGCGGGAGGAGGTGAGTCGGCACCGCACGCCCGGCGACCGCGTCTGGGTCACCCACGGCACCGAAGTCTTCGACGTCACCGACTTCGTGGAGCTTCACCCTGGGGGGGCCGACAAGCTCTTGCTGGCGGCCGGGGGGCCCCTGGAGCCCTTCTGGGCCCTCTACGCCGTCCACAGCCAACCCCACGTCCTGGAGCTGCTGCGCGAGTACAAAATCGGGGAGTTGCACCCCCGGGACGCGGCGGCATCCGGCCCCCTCCCCGATGACCCCTTTGCCGGCGACCCCCCCCGTCACCCAGCCCTGCGCGTCAACAGCCACAAGCCCTTCAACGCGGAGCCTCCGCCCGAGCTGCTGACCGAGCGCTTCTTGACGCCCAACGAGCTCTTCTTCACCCGCAACCACCTGCCGGTGCCGGCGGTGGAGCCCGGCGCCTACCGGCTGCGGGTGGAGGGCCCGGGCGGGCGGGGGGTGACGCTGTCCTTGGCCGAGCTGCGCCAGGCCTTCCCCAAGCACGAGGTGACGGCCACGCTGCAGTGCGCCGGCAACCGCCGCAGCGAGATGAGCCGCGTGCGGCCGGTGAAAGGCCTGGCGTGGGACATCGGGGCCATCAGCACGGCTCGCTGGGGCGGCGCGCGCCTGCGGGACGTCCTCCTCCACGCCGGCTTCGGCGACGAGCGGCACGGCGAGTGGCACGTCTGCTTCGAAGGCCTGGACGCCGACGTCGGAGGGACCACCTACGGGGCTTCCATCCCCTTCCGTCGCGCCATCGACCCGGCCGCCGACGTCCTGCTGGCTTACGAGATGAACGGCCAAGAGCTGCCCCGCGACCACGGCTTCCCCGTCCGCGTGGTGGTGCCCGGCGTGGTGGGCGCCCGCAGCGTCAAGTGGTTGCGGCGCGTGGCCGTCAGCCCCGACGAGAGCCCGAGCCACTGGCAGCAAAACGACTACAAGGGGTTTTGCCCGAGCGTTGACTGGGACACGGTGGATTACTCGACGGCGCCCGCCATCCAGGAGCTGCCGGTGCAGTCGGCCATCACCTCTCCCCGCCCGGGCGCGGCGGTGCCGGCGGGAGAGCTGACGGTGAAGGGCTACGCGTGGAGCGGCGGCGGGCGGCGCGTGGTGCGGGTGGACGTCTCGCTGGACGGAGGCCGCAGCTGGCGGCCGGCGCGGCTCTCGGCAGGCGAACAGCAGCCAGAATCGGGCCGAGCGTGGGCCTGGGTGCTGTGGGAGCTGGAGGCGGCGGTGGCCGAGGGAGCCGAGCTGGACATCGTCTGCAAGGCCGTGGACGAGAGCTACAACGTGCAGCCGGACAGCGTGGGCCCCATCTGGAACCTGCGCGGGGTCCTCAGCAACGCTTGGCACCGCGTCGGCGTCACCGTCACCCGCTGAGCCTCCTTCTTTTCCCGCTGCTCGGCTCGGTGCCTCCGTTCAAAGGTCGCCGGCGGCGGCTTGACAGGCCCTGGACGTGTGAAAGTGGCTCCATAAAGATTGCGCAGCTTTTATGGACTCGCCGCTTCCTGGGGCAGCACGGGGACAGCACTGGGAGAGGGGGGGAAACCGGTGAACCACAGACGTGGCACCCAGCCTGACCCTAGGGGACCTGCCCTGAGCTCTATGGGAACCCCCCGACCCTAGGGGATCACCCTTATGTCTATGGGAACCCCCCGACACTGGGACCCCTCCTTATCTCTATGGGATCCTCTTTATCTCTATGAGATCTCTCTAATCTCTATGGGATCCTCTTTATCTCTATGAGATCTCTCTAATCTCTATGGGATCCTCCTTATCTCTATGAGAACTCCCTGACACTGGGACCCCTCCTTATCTCTATGGGATCCCCCTTATCTCTATAGGATCCTCCTGACTCTGGGATCCCCCCTTATCTCTATGGGATCTTCCTTATCTCTATGGGAACCCTTGACTCTGGGACCTCCACTTAGCTCTATGGGAACCCCCCGACCCTAGGGGATCCCCCTTATCTCTATGGGAACCCCCTGACACTGGGATCCCCTCTTATCTCTATGGGAACCCCCTTATCTCAATGGGATCCTCCTTATCTCTATAGGACCCCCTTGACTCTGGGACCTCCCCCTGAGCTCTATGGGAACCCCTCAACCCTATGGGATCCCCCTTATCTCTATGGGAACCCCCTGACACTGGGACTCCCCCTTATCTCTATGGGATCCCTCTAATCTCTATAGGATCTCCCTTATCTCTATGGGGTTCTCCTTATCTCTATGGGATCCCCCTTATCTCTATGGGACCTTCCTGCCTCTGGGACCCTGTGACCCTACATGACCTCCTGACCTTCCGTGACCCCGTGACCCCACGGGACCTTTTTCACCCTACGGGACCTTATTAACCCCTTGTGGGCCACACCCCCCACCTCCTCCCTCCTGGGAATCCTTACCCTAGGGGGCCCCATTGACCCCATAGAACCCCTATGGGGACCCCATTATCCTACCCCAACCCCTCTGGGGACCCCTTTATCATCCCCCCCCCCCCCACACCAGCCCTTGGGGAACCTCGTCCCGGTCCCTCGGTGGCCGCCGTGTCCTTTACCGGCTGTCGGTTACCGGTTATCGGCTATCGATTAGCGCCCCCTCGCTCGCACTCCCCCCGCTTCTCCATCGACGCCCTCGGCGCTCCGCTGCCCGCCCTCGATGCGCTCGGCCGCGGGGTCCGTGTGCCCCCCCCCCCCCCCCCTCCCCTCACTCGACTTTCCTCGGCGCTCGGCTGAGCCCTCCCTTCCCTCTCTATCCCTCCTCGCCCTCCCGGCGGGTCGATGCGCCGGCGCTCGGCCGCGCGGCCTGGCTGGGCCGGAAGTGGCTGGGGGCGGGGGGGGGCCCGGGCTCCGCAGGTGAAGCCGCCGATGGAGGAGCCGGCGCTGAGGCCCTGAGCCCCCCGGGGCCGCCTCCCCGAGCCCCCACGGTGAGGGGGGGGGACCGCCGGGGGGCGGGGGGGCAGCTGCCTTTGGGGGGCAGTGGGGGAAGCGGGGGGGGCGGGAGGGGCTGCTTGGATGGGGGGGGCTGTTGGCAGGAGGGGGCTGGGGGGGCAGCTGTTTGGGGGTGAATGGGGGTGGGGGGGTGCTGGGATGGGGGGACTGTTAGTGGAGGGGCTGGGGGGGTAGCTGCTTTTGGGGGTGAATGGGGCTGGGAGGGGCTGCTGGGATGGGGGGAGTGTTGGGGGGGCATCTGGTTTTGGGGGTGAATGGGGGGTGGGAGGGGCTGCTGGGATGGGGGAGGCTGTTAGCGGGGGGGGCTGCTAGCAGGGGGGGGCTGGGGGGGCAGCTGCCTTTGGGGGTGAATGGGGGTGGGGGGGGTGCTGGGATGGGGGGGCTGTTCACAGGAGGGGGCTGGGGGGGCAGCTGTTTGGGGGTGAATGGGGGGGTGGGTCTGCTTGGATGGGGGGACTGTTAGTGGAGGAGGGTGGGGGGGGCAGCTGCTTTTGGGGGTGAATGGGGGGTGGGATGGGGGAGTGTTGGGGGGGCAGCTGGTTTTGGGGGTTGTTAACGGGGGGGTGCATGGGGGGGCATCTGCTTTTGGGGGTGAATAGGGGTGGGAGGAGCTGATTAGAATGGGGGGACTGTTAGTGGGGGGGGTCTGGGGGGGCAGCTGCCTTTGGGGGTGAATGGGGGGCTGGGGGACCAGTTGCTTTTGGGGCTGAAGGTGGAGAGGGGGAGGGGCTGCTGGGATGGGGGAAGTGTTGGGGGGCAGCTGGTTTTGGGGGTGAATGGGGGTGGGAGGGGCTGCTTGGATGGGGGGGGCTGTTAGCAGAGGGGGGCTGGGGGGCAGCTGCTTTGGGGGGTGAATGGGGGCCTGGGAGGGGTTGCTGGGATGGGGGGGCAGCTGTTTGGGGGGGCTGTTATCGGAGGGGCTGCTGCTTTTGGGGTTGAATGGGGAAGCTTGGAGGGGCTGCTGGGGTGGGGGGAGTGTTGAGGGGGCGACTGCTTTTGGGGGTGAATGAGGAGCTGGAGGGTGGGAGGGGTTGCTGGGATGGGGGAAGTGTTGGGGTGCAGCTGGTTTGGGGTAGCGTTGAGGGGACAGCTGGTTTTGGGGTGTGCAGTTGGTTGAGGGGCTGGGAGGGGACTTGGGGGAGTGTTGGGGGACAACTGGTTTTGGTGACTGTTAGCAGGGGAGGGTATTGGGGGGGCAGCTGTTTTGGGGGAGTGTTGAGGGGGCAGCTGCTTTTGGGGTGCGCAGTTGGTTTGGGGGTGAACGGGGTTAGCGAGGGGGCTGCTTGGATTGGGAGAGGCCGCTGGATGGGATGGGGTCGGGGGGGCAGCTGTTTTAGGGTCATATTGGGGGGACCAGCTGGTTTTTTTTGGGGGGAGGCTGTTTAGGGGGTGCAGTTGGTTTCGAGAGGGTGGGAATGGGGTTGTTGTTGGGGGGGGGGGGGTCTGATTCTGGGGGTGCCGCCTGAGCCGAGGGCAGGGAGAGCATCCATCTCCAGCCTCTCGCCGAGCTTCATGTTGAAGGGAAGGGTCCTGCCTCTCCACTCTCTCTCTCTCTCTCCCTCTGCTCGTGTTGGGGTTCACCTCTAGATTTGGGGGGGAGCCCAATCCCCATCCTGCGGCATCCTCGCGTTCTTGGGGTGCTGGTGCCTCAACCGGGTCCCCTCCCTGTGCCGGCGTCCGGGCTTGGGGGGTGTGAAGGTTTGATCGGGAGAAGCTCCCGGATCCTTTTCCCGAAACGGGGAGAGTCGGGGTTCTCTCACCCCCATTGTCATCGGGAGCAGCCGTGGGGAAGGTTGAGCCCCATCCCTGTTTAACCGGGACGAGGATAACGAGGAGGATAATGGGGTTTGGCTCCTGGAGGATAATGGGGTTTGGCTCCTGGAGGATAATGGGGTTTGGATGCTGGAGGATAACGGGTTTGGCTCCTGGAGGATAATGGGATTTGGCCACTGGAGGATAACGGGTTTTGGCCTCATCTTAGCTTTCGCTCCCAAGGACTCGGGGGAAACCTGAGCAGCCTCCTCCAGCCGAGATGTTGGTGATCGGAGGAGCTGGAGGTCCCCGAGCGAGGGTTGTGTTGGCACCAGCTCTAGTTCCCGAGGGACTGGCGGCTCGGAGCGTCCGGCAGCATCTCCGTTTGCTGCCGCTGGCAGGGATATCGGCTCCCGGGCCAAACCTCACGGTGGTTGTTAGCCAGGTCGGGCTGGGAATAACGGAGCTGGAAAGCCAGGATGGCTTCGCTGCCCTATGGCCACAGCCCAGGCCTGTGTTCAGTGTCTGGCTGTCCCGGTCAGCGCTGAAGGAGGAATCCCCTCTCCTTCCTTCTTCCTTCCAAACCCTCCTTCCTTCTTCCTTCCGAACCCTCCTTCCTTCTTCCTTCCGAACCCTCCTTCCTTCTTCCTTCCGAACTCTCCTTCCTCCCTCCTTCTCTTCCCCTTCCTCCCTCCTTCTCTTCCCCTTCCTCCCTCCTTCTCTTCCCCTTCCTCCCTCCTTCTCTTCCCCTTCCTCCCTCCTTCTCTTCCCCTTCCTCCCTCCTTCTCTTCCCCTTCCTCCCTCCTTCTCTTCCCCTTCCTCCCTCCTTCTCTTCCCCTTCCTCCCTCCTTCTCTTCCCCTTCTCCCCTCTCTGGGATGTTTCTCCCCTCTCTGGGATGTTTCTCCCCTCTCTGGGATGTTTCTCCCCTCTCTGGGATGTTTCTCCCCTCTCTGGGATGTTTCTCCCCTCTCTGGGATGTTTCTCCCCTCTCTGGGATGTTTCTCCCCTCTCTGGGATGTTTCTCCCCTCTCTGGGATGTTTCTCCCCTCTCTGGGATGTTTCTCCCCTCCTAGATGGAGCAGGGACCTGGTCCCTCTCTGGGGTCAGGGGCCCCTTCTTCTCGGCGCTGGGTGGAGAGGGAGGTCTCCAATCTGGGCTAATCCGGAGGACGTTTTTCCTCACGAGCTGCCACTTGAGGGAAGAGCCCTGGTTTCGGAGAGTGCCGAGCAGAGCTGTGCCGGAGGCTCTAATTATAGCGGCTCCGCTCCCCGATTCCCAAGCTGATGGCACCTGAAAGCTGGGAAGAAAGGCTGGAGCTCTGCCGGCTGTGCCCAAGGGACCCCTGAGCGGAGCTTTGTCCTGATGCGAGTCCTCGTCGCGCTGTCTGACCCAGAGAACGCTCCGGAGAGGGGACTCTCGCCGTGCTCTGGGCTGGGGTTACCACTGAGGGCTTCTCATCCTTTGGGATGAGTTATTTCAGGGCTCCATGAGTGAGTTTGGGGGTGACACTGAGCTGGGTGGAAGTTGGAGGGTTTGGGAGGCTTCAAAGGGATCGGAACAGGCTGGATCCATGCGCTGAGACTAATGGGATGAAGGTTAATGAGGCCAAATGGCAGATCCTGCGCTTGGGGCACAAACAACCCTGAGCAGCTCCAGACGAGGAGAAGTCTGGAAAGTGCCTGGAGGAGAAGGACCTGGAGGGGTTGGTTGAAGAGGAGGCAGCAGGGGCCAAGAAGGCCAAGGGCATCTTGGCTTGGAGCAGAAATGGCATCAAACCAGTAGGTCCAGGGAGGTTCTTCTCCCTCTGGGGAGATCCAGCCTCCAATTCCGGATTCAGTTTGGGTCCAAGAAGGATGTTGAGGCTCTGGAGCGAGTGCAGAGAAGAGCAACGAAGCTGGTGAAGGGGTTGGAGGAGAAGAGGAGCGGCTGAGAGAGCTGGGGGGGGGTTTCTCCTGGAGAAGAGGAGGCTGAGGGGAGACCTTCTTTCATCTCTTGCTGCTCCGAGTGTCCCAGTGTTGGCATTCGTGCTGGTTCTGCATGTGGAGGGACTAACCCCTCCCTGTTTCTTGCTGGGATTGTCATGGATTTGCTGCTGGAACTCCCGTTCGCTGCCGGCCTCAGTGTTCCCTCCGCGAGGGGAGAGTTGGGAAGCGCCGCTGGGATGGAGGAGTTGGGAAGTGCTGCTGGGATGGAGGGATTGGTGTGATCTCCTGGGTCGGGCGCAGGTGATGCTGGCGCCGTGGAGCGTCCTAGGAAAAGGAATTCAGGGGTAGAAACTCCTAGAAATTGCTAGATGGTTTTGCTGGAGCAGCGGAGGAGGCTGAGCAGGTTCTGGAGGCCAGTTCTGACCGAGTTTTTCTTTCTCTTCCAGCCAAGGACCTTAAAGATGGACATAGAAGATTGCAATGGTCGATCCTACATATCCGGTAGGTCTGGGCTTGTTTATTGCCGACTCTGGTGGGTCAGGGATGTGACCTTGGGGAAGAAATCGAACCCTGAGCGAGTTTGGGGGTGACACTGAGCTGGGTGGATCTGCTGGAGGGTCGAGAGGCTCCAAAGGGATCGGAACAGGCTGGATCCATGGGCTGAGACTAATGGGATGAGGGTTAACGAGGCCAAACGGCGGATCCTGCGCTTGGGGCACAACAACCCTGAGCAGCTCCAGCCTAGGAGAAGTCTGGAAAGTGCCTGGAGGAGAAGAACCTGGGGGTTCAGCCCTGCTCTCTAGGATTCCTGGGTGCTCGGAGCGATCCCAGTGCTGCTCATTCCAATCGAACCCAGGCTGAGCTCCAGCCTCGAAATATCTGAGGGGAGAGGGGCAGGCAGGATGGGGCTGAGCTGGATCCGGGTGCTGGACCATGATTTGTGGCATCTCAGGGAGCAAAACTGCCATTTTCAGGTCTCTGGAGGGTTCCCCACGGGTGCTGAGGGGTTTGGTTTCTCTACCTGGGAAGGCTGGATCGGTGACATTTGGGTTTGGCTCCTGGGGAGTTGGAGTTGCGGTGAAACCTCCTCCATTTGTCCGTCCTTGCTCAGGGGAAGAGAGGGTTTGGAATTGGACCCTCTGCGGATTGAGAAGGTAGAAGAGGGTCTCTTGTCTCTGTGGGACTGGGAGCTGGGCTGAATGGCTCAGCGGGGATGTGGGGCATGATTCGGAGCATGTTAGGAGGTGAAGAGGATCCCGGTGGCTCCGAGGAGCGGCTGGAGCTGCGCGGGATTCTTCACTCAATGCCCCTTTGGCACAAATGGATTTGGGTACACTTAGCAAGTTTGCAGATGACACTGAGCTGTGTGGAAGTGTGGATCTGCTGGAGGGTCGGGAGGCTCTGCAAAGGGACCTGAACAGGCTGGATCCATGGGCTGAGTCCAATGGGATGAGGTTTAACAAGGCCCAAAATGGCGGATCCTGCACTTGGGGCACAACAACCCTGAGCAGAGCTCCAGACTGGGAGAAGTCTGGCTGGAAAACTGCCAGGAGGAGAGGGACCTGGGGGGGTTGGTTGACAGCGACTGACCATGAGGCAGCAGTGTGCCCAGGGGGCCAAGAAGGCCAATGGCATCTTGGCTTGGATCAGAAATGGTGTGAGCAGCAGGGCCAGGGAGGTGATTCTCCCTCTGGACTCAGCACTGGGGAGGCTGCTCCTTGAATCCTGTGTTGAGTTGTGGGCCCCTCAGCACAAGAAGGATGTTGAGGCTCTGGAGCGAGTCCAGAGAAGAGCAGTGAAGCTGGTGAAGGGGCTGGAGAACAGGTCCTATGAGGAGCGGCTGAGAGAGCTGGGGGGGTTTATCCTGGAGAAGAGGAGGCTGAGGGGAGACCTCATTGCTCTCTGCAACTACCTGAGAGGAGGTTGTGGAGAGGAGGGAGCTGGGCTCTTCTGCCAAGGGACAGGGGACAGGACGAGAGGGAATGGCCTCAAGCTGGAGATTTAGGCTGGAGATTAGGAGGAAGTTTTTCACAGAAAGGGTCATTGGGCATTGGAACAGGCTGCCCAGGGAGGTGGTTGATTCCCCTTCCCTGGAGGTGTTTAAGGGACGGGTGGATGAGGTCTTGAGGGTCCAGTTCTGGAATCCTCAATGTCAGGAGGAGATGGAGGTGTTGGAGCAGGTCCAGAGGTGACGACGAAGATGAGGAGAGGGGCTGGAGAACCTTCTGTATGAGGACAAGGCTGAGAGAGTTGGGCTTGTTCAACCAGGAGAAGAGACCTTATAGAGACCTTATAGAGACCTTATAGAGACCTTATAGAGACCTTATAGAGACCTTATAGAGACCTTATAGAGACCTTATAGAGACCTTATAGAGACCTTATAGAGACCTTATAGAGACCTTATAGAGACCTTATAGAGACCTTATAGAGACCTTATAGAGACCTTATAGAGACCTTATAGAACCTGAAGGGGCTCCAGGAAAGCTGGGAAAGGGCTGTTCCCAAAACCTTGTGGTGATAGGACGAAGGGGAATGGGGATAAACCAGAGAAGGGCAGATTTTAGGAAGAATTTCTTCACTGTGAGAGTGAGGAGGAGCCCCTGGAAGAGCTTTCCCAGGGAAGCTGTGGCTGCCCCATCCCTGGAGGGGTTCAAGGGCAGGTTCGATGGGGCTTGGAGCCCCCAAGCTCCATCCCTGGAGGGGTTCAAGGGCAGGTTGATGAGGCTTGGAGCCCCTGATCCAGTGGGAAGTGTCCCTGCTCATGTCAAGAGGTGGAACTGGGTGATCTTTAAGGTCCCTTCCAACCCAAACTATTCTAAGGATTCTTTTCCCCCTCTTTTCTCTGAGGAGGCTGAGCCCCTCTGTGATCCTCTCGGCTAACTGGGCTGCAGACGGACAAACCGCCTCTCGTATGACGTTCAGGATTCCATTTGGGTTTTTTTTTTTTTTAGAGCAAACGGAACGTGACCCCAATATTTCCTCAACTCTCTCTCCAGGCTGAGAAACTCTCGGGGAGGGAGATGGGAGAGGGGCTGTCGGCTCTCCTAGGGGTGGGATTGTGCCTCAGATGCCTTCCTTGGGGCTCTGAGCCGTCACCAGAGCTGCCCTCGGGGTCTCGGTGTCGGTCCTGCGGCTGCACGGAGGTAAAAACCCTCCAGCTCTGTGTCTGGGAGGGTTTCCAGAGTGGGAATCTTGGCTGAGTCCACACGGTTCCACATGGATTCATGGCTGATCCCTCTTGGGGAGGGGGAAGGTTCGCTCTGGGCTGACTCCACGATCGGCTCCGTTATCCTTTGGTGCTTCCAGGCAGGGGGATCGGCTGCCACGAGAAGGATCCTGTGGGATCCCGGAGGAGGAGCTGAGCTGTGAGTTGGAATCGGGAGGTTGAGCCCTGCCTGGAGATTTGAAGCTGAGGAGAACCCAAGGGGGTTTCTCCTTCAAGTGTAAATGAGCTTGGAGGGGGGGGGTTAAACCTTTCTCTAACCCATCAGAGACAGGCAGCAGGTTCTTCTTGCTGTCAGCATTCCCTGGATGCTCCGTAGGCCCTGATCAGGGTTAAGTGGGAGCCAGGGAACAGCACCTTGAGGTGAACTCACCAGCAACTGCTGCTGGTGCAGCTCCCGTGAGAGGCTGTGGGTTCCAGCCCTTTGATATCAGTATTGGGAACATGGGAAGTGCCGCTCGGGGTTGAGCGTCTGCTCCAGAGCTGCCGAGCTGTGCCGGGAGCCGGCTCGGGATGCACCAGGAAGCTGGGGAGACTTTTCTTCTCCGCTTCTGTTGCTGAGGATGAGGGCTTTGGTGTCCCCATCCCCTGTGGAGGCTCAGAGCCCGAATCCGCTGAGCTTGGGGACGATGCTGGTGCCGTTCTCCCTCCGCTCATCAAATCCCTCCCAATATATTTAGCAAGTTTGCAGATGACACAAAGCTGGGTGGAAGTGTGGATCTGCTGGAGGGTCGGGAGGCTCTGCAAAGGGACCTAAACAGGCTGGATCCATGGGCTGAGTCCAATGGGATGAGGTTTAACAAGGCCCAAAATGGCGGATCCTGCACTTGGGGCACAACAACCCTGAGCAGAGCTCCAGACTGGGAGAAGTCTGGCTGGAAAACTGCCAGGAGGAGAGGGACCTGGGGGGGGTGGTCGACAGCCGACTGCCCATGAGGCAGCAGTGTGCCCAGGTGGCCAAGAAGGCCAATGGCATCCTGGCTTGGATCAGAAATGGTGTGACCAGCAGGGCCAGGGAGGTGATTCTCCCTCTGTACTCAGCACTGGTGAGGCCGCTCCTTGAATCCTGTGTTCAGTTGTGGGCCCCTCAGCACAAGAAGGATGTTGAGGCTCTGGAGAGAGTCCAGAGAAGAGCCACGAAGCTGGTGAAGGGGCTGGAGAACAGGCCCTATGAGGAGCGGCTGAGAGAGCTGGGGGGGTTTATCCTAGAGAAGAGGAGGCTGAGAGGAGACCTCATTACTCTCTCCAACTACCTGAAAGGAGGTTGAGGAGAGGAGGGAGCTGGGCTCTTCTCCCAAGGGACAGGGGACAGGACGAGAGGGAATGGCCTCAAGCTCCACCAGGGGAGATTTAGGCTGGAGATTAGGAGGAAGTTCTTCACTCAGAGGGTCATTGGGCATTGGAATAGGCTGCCCAGGGAGGTGGTTGATTCCCCTTCCCTGGAGGTGTTTAAGGGACGGGTGGACGAGGTCTTGAGGGACTTGGTTTAGTGTTTGATAGGAGTGGTTGGACTCGACGATCCGATGGGTCTCTTCCAACCTGGTTGTTCTATGATTCCGGGTCCTGGGGCTGGTTGTGGAGCCCACGAGCAGAGAGGGAGACCCTGCAGCCTCCCTACTCCCATCCCTGTCCCTGCCGCCTCCTCAGAGCATCATCTCTGTCCTGCTCCGAGCTCGGTGATGGTCTCCGTGTGCTCCGGGGAGCGGAGAAGCCCCGGTTCCCGCTCGGCCTCGCTGCCTGCCTGTAAGATGACAGTCGTTTCCCTCGCTTCCAGGAATCTGCTCTTCCTGGAAGGTGAGTGGCTGCGTGCGCCCTGCCAGCGACGCAGAGATGCAGGCGCAGCCAGGGCTCCAGCGCTGTTTCCAAGGAGTTGGCTGTGAGAACACTCCAGGGTATCTCCAGCAAGGTAGAAGAATGCGAGGGAAACGGGGAGTGTGGGGAGGGGAAAGGTTGGGGAGGTCGGGGGTGGGGGGGAAAAAGGATCCTGAAATAACTCGGTGCCATCTCGAGTCGCTGGCTGCGCAAGGAGGAGACGGAGAGCAGGGGATGGGCAGGGGGAGAGGAGCCCCAGGGGGAAAATCCTTTCTGTGAGGAGGGAGGGGAGGGAAGGAGGTGAAGGAGAGGGAAGGAAGCGAAGGTTTGGGAAGGAGGGAAGCAAAGGAGAGGGAAGGAAGCGAAGGAGAAGGAGGGAGGAGAAGGAGGCAAGGGAAGGAGGAGAAGGAGGGAAGTGAAGGTTTGGGAAGGAAGTGAAGGTTTGGGAAGGAAGTGAAGGTTTGGGAAGGAGGGAAGTGAAGGTTTGGGAAGGAGGGAAGCAAAGTTTTGGGAGGGAGGCGAAGGAGAGGGAAGGAGGCGAAGGAGAAGGAGGGAAGCGAAGGTTTGGGAAGGAGAGGGAAGGTTTTGGGAAGGAGGCGAAGGAGGAGGGTAGCAAAGGAGAAGGAGGGAAGTGAAGGTTCGGGAAGGAAGTGAAGGAGAGGGAAGGAGGGAAGCGAAGGTTTGGGAAGTAGGGAAGCGAAGGCTTGGGAAGGAGGCAAAGGAGAGGGAGGGAAGCGAAGGTTTGGGAAGGAGGGAAGCGAAGGTTTGGGAAGGAGGGAAGCGAAGGTTTGGGAAAGGAAGCGAAGGTTGGGAAGCGAAGGAGAAGGAGGGAAGCAAAGGAAAAGGAGGGAAGCGAAGGTTTGGGAAGGAAGCAAAGGAGAGAGCCAGAAAGTCCTAGCGCCCAGGCTGCTCACGGAGGTGAGCGTGAGGCTCTGCATGTGAGAGGTACCAGACCCTTTTCGGGGGGTCTCACCCCATGCAGCAGCCGAGTGCTTCCCAGACCTCAGGATGTGCCCTTGGGCTGGCATAGGGATGGCTCCCTCGGCACCGCGATGCTTTCAGCCTCTCAATCACCTCCCGTGAAGCGGCTTGACCCGACTCAAACTCCTCGGCAGCTGCTTCCCAGCCCACTCAGAGCACGGGGAGGGCAGAGGGAAGGGGTCAGGGATCCCACAAGGAAAGCAAAGCCCTTTCCTGTGGTGCTGGGAGGGTTCCCAGTGGGAATTCCACTTCCCCAGGCCCAGCAAACGCTTCCCATGCCTGGCGAGGCCGCCAAGCTCGGCCTCCCAGTAGCCATCGGACAATGGGATGAACTGGAATGTTTCTTCAGACGCGAGCGTTTGGAAGGAACGTTCCCAGCTGCCTGTGGAAGGCGCTTCCGGAGCTCCTGCGCTTCCCATCAGGGAACTCTGCCGTCCCCTTCCCTGCGGCATCGCGGCCGAGTTTGTGGAGGGGAGGGAAGGGAAGCTTTTCTGGCTCTGAAGGGGAAAAAAAAACTGACTCCAGCCTGGTACAAACTCTGTGGCAGCCACATGAATGGGCTCCCAGGGACCACACAGGTCCCTTCGGAGTGGACTTGGCTTCCCAGGGTTGTGAGCTCCAGCAGGGATGGGGATGCCAGGGCCTGAATCCTGCTCGTCCGCAGAGCTTCTGGCCAGTTTGGTGGCCCAGGCCATGGGTCAGGGTGACCCAACACGATGCCAGCGTTGGGAGGGGACTGCGGGTCAGAAGGCCCCAAGCTCTGGTGGCTGTTGAGGTGAAGATCTCATCCTCAGCCCCGACAGAGCCCTCTGGGAGCCGCTCTAAGGGAACCTGATGGGGGTGATGGTGCTTTGGGAATGGCTCACGCTGTGTTTTCCCTCCTCCCAAAAGGCAGTGGGGATTCCTCTCTGGAGAAGGAGTTCAGCTCGGCGATCGTGGGCCCCACGGTGAGCACTCCCAACAGCCAGCACTCCTCCCCGAGCCGCTCCCTCAGCGGTGAGTACCCAGCCCCACACTGAGGTCCCAGCCCCAACCGAGGTCCCCAGAACCACTTCTCCTTCCAAACCCAACTCTCTGTTTTCCAACTCAAGCAGAAAACATGCCTGGTTCCTCATCCTGGGCTGTTTGTGAGCTCAGAGTTTTCCGAGTCACCTGAGCACTTGGGGCTTTGAATTTCATAGAATCATAGAATAACAACCAGGTTGGAAGAGACCCATCGGATCATGGAGTCCAACCATTTCCTCTCAAACGCTAACCCATGTCCCTCAGGACCTCGTCTATAGAATCACAGAATCATATGTCTCAAAGATGTTTCATTTAGGTCAAGAGAAACTTCCTAATAACTTCATAAGGTCTCTCCTGCCCTTGGAATTTAGCTAAAATGTGGCAGGTGGAGATCATAGAAACATAGAATCACCAGGTTGGAAGAGACCCATCGGATCATCGAGTCCAACCATTCCTATCAAACGCTAACCCATGTCCCTCAGCACCTCGTCCACCCGTCCCTTAAACACCTCCAGGGAAGGGGAATCGACCCTTTCCTTGTGGTTTTGAATTTTACCTTCATTTCCAAGCAGCTGCGTGTTCCAGTTATCGATCACAGCTCAGAAGGGCAGTGGAGCCGTGGATGCTTTGGGATGAGTTATTTGAGGGTTCCCTGAGCACGTTTGGGGGTGACGCTGAGCTGGGTGGGAGCTGGAGGGTCAGGAGGCTCCAAAGGGATCGGAACAGGCTGGATCCATGCGCTGAGACTAATGGGATGAAGTTTAACGAGGCCAAACAGCGGATCCTGCACTTGGGGCACAACAACCCTGAGCAGCTCCAGAGCAGGAGAAGTCTGGAAAGTGCCTGGAGGAGAAGGACCTGGCGGGGGGGTTGGTTGAAGAGGAGCCCAGGTGGCCAAGAAGGCCAAGGGCATCTTGGCTTGGAGCAGAAAATGGCATCAAACCAGTAGGTCCAGGGAGGTTCTTCTCCCTCTGGTGAGACCCAACCTCCAATCCTGTGTTCAGTTGTGGGCCCCTCAGCACAAGAAGGATGTTGAGGCTCTGGAGCGAGTGCAGAGAAGAGCAACGAAGCTGGGGAAGGGGCTGGAGAAGACGAGGAGCAGCCTGGAGGCCTTCAAGGTGAGGTTGGATGGGGCTTGGAGCCCCCGAGCCAGTGGGAAAGCTCCCTGCCCGTGGAATTGGATGGATTTGTTGTCTGAAGATGCTTGGGAGCTCTGGGAAAGAACACAACCTCACCTTTTTCACTCTTCCAAGAGGTAACTCGTCTTTTTTTTTTTTTTTTTTTTTTTATTGCTGGAGGAGAAGCGAAAGGACCGGAGCACGTGGAGCGGCCGAGGGGACAATAACGATCCTTTCCCCTTTAACGCAGGCCCCGGTGATGGCTTTGCCTCTGATCCGAGCTGACTTCCCAGCTGGTTCATCCAGCGAGCGTCGTGCCCCAGAGGAGCGAGAAAAATTACATAACCTGCTTGCGCCGGCAGCGGCTTCTCCGGCGCGGTGGGTCTGAAAGGAGAATCACCGAACAATAGTTGGCTCCTTTCTATGCCCAGGAAAAAAAAAAAACCAAAAAACAAGTCCCCAGGGGAATGGGAGAAGAAAATAAAAAAAACCCTGAGCAGAAAATCAGAGCACAGCGAACGTCAACTCGTCCCGGCAGCTCCTTCCACCCAAAGAGAGAGAGGCTTTTGCTTTGTGTTGGCACACGGAGGCTCCTGGATGGTCCCAGGGGAGCGTGTGGCACCAACCAGCGGAGAAATCTAATCCTGCTCCCCCCAGGAATGCTCTGAGCCTCCTCCCAGCCGGAATGCGAGTGCCAGGCCCAGGGGTAGGCACGGCTCCCGGTGCCCGCAGCCTCCCGGGGCCGCGGCATTGTCTGTCGCCGGGAGCCGGGACGGGAGAAAGGGCAGCGAGAGCCAGAATTCCTGGGCTTTCCGTCCAGCCGTAAACCTCAGGCAGTCTGGCTTGAATCACTTCCATGCTGCTGCTCCTCCTTAATCCCCTCTCCAAAGCCGGACCCAGCGCTGGGGAAGAGCCAGAGCCTCCTGTTTGCCCTGCTGGGCAGAGAACCGGGGCTGCCCGAGCGCCAGGCCGGGCTCCTCGGCCCAGCTCCTTCCTCGGACTAGAAGATCCGATGGGTCCCTTCCAACCTGGTTGTTCTGTGATTCTGTGATTCGGGGAGCGGGAGACATGAGCCTCCACCAGCCTGAGACCATCTTTCTGCTGCCCCGTCCGCTCTCCGGTGTTCACTCCTCGCCCGGTAAGCCATCCCAACCCCACCAGGAAGGATCATCCCCACCTCAGCCGACGGGAGAATTTATTTGGAATCCCCCAGGTCGCATCCTCCTCACGGTTTGGCCTTCGGGATGTCAGCACAACTCTCCCCAATCCTCTTGAGCTGGTCCTGCCGGCGTTCCCGGCCCTGCTCGGAGTTCTACATGAGCCCCAGGGGTCGAATCGGATCCGGGAGCTGCTGGGATTCCTGCTCCGTTCTCACTCTTGTCTCCGGCTCAAACTCCGCAATCTCCCACCCTCCTCTGGGCAGCGACGAAGCCTCCTTTGTGCACAGAAAGTTCACTTCCCTCCAGCCCCCACAGTTCTCTTAAGGGATTGGGAAGAGCCTCCTGCTTTAAATGGGAAAAAAATAAGAATCCGATATTGATTCTGTAAACATTTGGCTGGAGCACAAGCTGCATGAGGGGAACCTGGATTTAACTCCAGCAGCATCGCTCTCCGTCCTGCAGGAGCAGGTAGTGGAGGAGCCTCCGCAGGGAATTTCCTCACCCTCTGGGCTGCTGGTGAGGCCTTCGAGCCGGAGGAAACTTCCCAGTCAGAGGAAACTTCCCCTTAGCAAGTTTGCAGGTGACACTAAGCTGTGTGGAAGTGTGGATCTGCTGGAGGGTCGGGAGGCTCTGCAAAGGGACCTGAACAGGCTGGATCCGTGGGCTGAGTCCAACGGGATGAGGGTTAACAAGGCCCAAAATGGCAGATCCTGCACTTGGGGCACAACAACCCTGAGCAGAGCTCCAGACTGGGAGAAGTCTGGCTGGAAAACTGCCAGGAGGAGAGGGACCTGGGGGGGTTGGTCGACAGCGACTGAGCATGAGGCAGCAGTGTGCCCAGGGGGCCAAGAAGGCCAATGGCATCTTGACTTGGATCAGAAATGGTGTGACCAGCAGGGCCAGGGAGGTTCTTCTCCCTCTGTTCTCAGCACTGGGGAGGCTGCTCCTTGAATCCTATGTTGAGTTGTGGGCCCCTCAGCACAAGAAGGATGTTGAGGCTCTGGAGAGAGTCCAGAGAAGAGCAACGAAGCTGGTGAAGGGGCTGGAGAACAGGCCTGATGAGGAACTGTTGAGAGAGCGGAGGGTGTTTATCCTGGAGAAGAGGAGGCTGAGGGGAGACCTCATTGCTCTCTCCAACTCCCTGAGAGGAGGTTGTAGAGAGGAGGGAGCTGGGCTCTTCTCCCAAGGGACAGGGGACAGGACGAGAGGGAATGGCCTCAAGCTCCACCAGGGGAGATTTAGGCTGGAGATTAGGAGGAAGTTTTTCACACAGAGGGTCATTGGGCATTGGAACAGGCTGCCCAGGGAGGTGGTTGATTCCCCTTCCCTGGAGGTGTTTAAGGGACGGGTGGATGAGGTGCTGAGGGACATGGGTTAGTGTTTGATAGGAATGGTTGGACTCGATGATCAGATGGGTCTCTTCCAACCTGGTTGTTCTACGATTCTCTGATTCCATCCTTCCTCGCCCGGTCCCGCCGGGGCTGGCAGGGAGCGGAGCGGTGGCCGTCTCGGGGAGTGTTTGATTTGTGACATTCCACAGATCATTAGAGCAGCCGGGAATGTAGGTCAGGGCTGGCGCATCCCCTCGCCAGGCTCCGCTGCCGGTGCCGCAGGAGGAAGGAAAGGCAGAAAAAACGGGGAAGGGAAACCTGGGAGCTACAGCCACCCTCCCCATGTCCTCCCTAGTCCTCCAGCTCCAGGGGCTCTGTCAGTACCGTCCCTGCAGTTCCTGCCCTTGTTCTGTGTCTTCCTGGGACCAGAGACCTTTGCTCCAGACCTTTCCCTTTTCCCTGTGGCCACTCGCATCCCTTTCCCTCATTCCACACAAGCTTTCTTGGGGTTTTCGCCTTCTGGGTGCTGCTCAGCAGGTGCCTGCGTCTTCCTCTCCTGCCAAAATCTGCTGCGATTCCTGCAGCCGAGGGAAGGAGCTGCCCCAAGGGAGCCCAAGACAGTTCCCAGGCAGCTCTGGCCCCTCTGGCTGCGTTTTCCTCCCTCTGGTTCACCGGGAGGTCCTGACTCTTGTGGCAAAGATGGAAACACAGAATCACAGAACAAGCAGGTTGGAAGAGACCCATCAGATCATCGAGTCCAACCATTCCTATCAAACACTAACCAATGTCCCTCAAGACCTCATCCACCCGTCCCTTAAACACCTCCAGGGAAGGGAAATCAACCCCCTCCCTGGGCAGCCTGTTCCAGTGCCCAGTGACCCTTTCTGTGAAATTTTTTTTCCTAAACACTCAGGGCAGCAGCTGAGCCTGGATTTCCTGAGAATCCATTAGGCTCCTGTGCCTCCAGCTTCTCATTTTGAGTCGCAACTCAGCCTCTTCGCTCCCTCTGCAGCACTTCAAAAGCCCGAGGGGGTTTTTCTTTCCCCCACTGTGCCTCTCGAGTCCAGGGAACTGAGTGTTTTCCCCTTCAGCTCGTGAGCCGCCGAGCAGCAACCTTCAGGGTGTGTCGAGCAGCCGTCCAGCCCGTGACCTCGCGTGATCCCTGCTCGGCAGCGCTTCCCAAGCGCTCGGCAGAGCCAGAGAGGATGCACCTTGGTCTCAAACACATCCCTTAGCCCGTCCCGGTTTTCCTTTTAGGCATAAGTCCTGCCCGAATCATAGAACAAGCAGGTTGGAAGAGAACCATCGCGTCATCGAGTCCAACCATTCCTATCAAACACTAAACCATGTCCCTCAGGACCTTGTCTTCCTGTGCCTTAAACACCTCCAGGGAAGGGGAATCAACCACCTCCCTGGGCAGCCTGTTCCAATGCCCAATGACCCTCTGTGTGAAAAACTTCCTCCTAATCTCCAACCTAAATCTCCCCTGGTGGAGCTTGAGGCCATTCCCTCTTGTCCTGTCCCCTGTCCCTTGGGAGAAGAGCCCAGCTCCCTCCTCTCTACAACCTCCCTTCAGGTAGTTGGAGAGAGTAATGAGGTCTCCTCTCAGCCTCCTCTTCTCCGAGCCTCGGGTCACGTCTCCGCTGACCTCCTCTCGCCTTTTCTGCTTTTTTCCCAACAGCCAACTCCATCAAGGTGGAGATGTACAGCGATGAGGAGGGCAGTCGGCTGCTGGCGCAGGACGAGCGGCTGCTGGAGAAAGAGGACAGCGTCATCGTGGAGGACTCGCTCTCAGAGCCCCTGGGTTACTGCGACGGGAGCGGCCAGGAGCCCCACTCGCCCGGCGGCATCCGCCTGCCCAACGGCAAACTCAAGTGCGATATCTGCGGCATGGTCTGCATCGGCCCCAACGTCCTGATGGTGCATAAACGCAGCCACACGGGTGAGTTGCAGCCCCGACAGGGCAGGATTGGGCCCTCGGGAAGCCAATCAGATCCTGCGGGAGGTGGATGCTCCGAGGGGCCGAGCATGGAGGAGGTGGTGGGGAGGGAAGGTGTGGAAAAGGGGGTTTAGGTGGTTTTTAGCTGGTCACATCCAGGCTCTAGGAACAGCTCGGGAGTTTCCCAAGCTGGAGGTTGAAGTGTGGATCTGCTGGAGGGTCGGGAGGCTCCAAAGGGATGTGAACGAATGACACGAAGATGACACGAAGCTGTGTGCAAGTGTGGATCTGCTGGAGGGTCGGGAGGCTCTGCAAAGGGACCTAAACAGGCTGGATCCATGGGCTGAGTCCAATGCGATGAGGGTTAACACGGCCAAATGCCGCCTCCTGCACTTGGGGCACAACAACCCTGAGCAGAGCTCCAGACTGGGAGAAGTCTGGCTGGAAAACTGCCAGGAGGAGAGGGACCTGGGGGGGTTGGTTGACAGCGACTGACCATGAGGCAGCAGTGTGCCCAGGGGGCCAAGAAGGCCAAGGGCATCCTGGCCTGGATCAGAAATGGTGTGACCAGCAGGGCCAGGGAGGTTCTTCTCCCTCTGGACTCAGCACTGGGGAGGCCGTTCCTTGAATCCTGTGTTGAGTTGTGGGCCCCTCAGCACAAGAAGGATGTTGAGGCTCTGGAGAGAGTCCAGAGAAGAGCAACGAGGCTGGTGAAGGGGCTGGAGAACAGGCCCTGTGAGGAGCGGCTGAGAGAGCTGGGGGGGTTTATCCTGGAGAAGAGGAGGCTGAGAGGAGACCTCATTGCTCTCTACAACTCTTTGAAAGGAGGTTGTAGAGAGGAGGGAGCTGGGCTCTTCTCCCAAGGGACAGGGGACAGGACAAGAGGGAATGGCCTCAAGCTCCACCAGGGGAGATTTAGGCTAGAGATTAGGAGGAAGTTTTTCACGGAAAGGGTCATTGGGCATTGGAACAGGCTGCCCAGGGAGGGGGTTGATTCCCCTTCCCTGGAGGTGTTTAAGGGACGGGTGGATGAGGTGCTGAGGGACATGGGTTAGTGTTTGATAGGAATGGTTGGACTCAATGATCCAATGGGTCTCTTCCAACCTGGTTATTCTATGATTCTATGAACAGGCTGGATCCATGAGCGCTCCTCACCTCCTGGTGCTCCTCTCCGGCTTCCAAAACTTTGCAGTGGGAGTTTCACTCCCGGCTCTGGTTTTTTTTTTTTTTTTTTCAGGAGAAAGGCCCTTTCACTGCAACCAGTGCGGAGCCTCCTTCACCCAGAAAGGCAACCTCCTGCGCCACATCAAGCTGCACTCGGGCGAGAAGCCCTTCAAGTGTCCCTTCTGCAACTACGCCTGTCGCAGGAGGGACGCGCTCACCGGACACCTGCGGACACACTCCGGTGGGTGCTCCGGCCGGGAAGGGAGAGAAGGCGGCACACGGTGGGGGAATAGGTGGGGATGGGACAAACCCAGGTGAGTGAACCTGGCTCTGAAAGCGCCGACTGTGATCTCTGAACCAACAGCGGCCAAACTGGGTCTGGGAGCGGCTGCGTTCCCAGCCAAACAGGGCCCAGCGGTGGCTCCAGCCTTGTTCGGTGTCTTCATCAATGAGCTGGATGAAGGCGTCGAGGGCTCCCTGAGCCAGTTTGGGGGTGACACTGAGCTGGGTGGATCTGCTGGAGGGTCGGGAGGCTCCAAAGGGATTGGAACAGGCGGGATCCATGCACTGAGACCAATGGGATGAAGGTTAATGAGGCCAAACGGCAGATCCTGCACTTGGGGCACAACAACCCTGAGCAGCTCCAGATGAGGAGAAGTCTGGAAAGTGCCTGAAGCCAACCAGGGCTCAGTGGTGGCTCCGGCCTTGTTCGGTGTCTTCATCAATGACCTGGATGAAGGCGTCGAGGGCTTCATGAGCGAGTTTGGAGATGACACTGAGCTGGGTGGAAGCTGGAGGGTTGGGAGGCTCCAAAGGGATCGGAACAGGCTGGGTCCATGGGCTGAGACCTACCTGAAAGGAGATTGTGGAGAGGAGGGAGCTGGGCTCTTCTCCCAAGGGACAGGGGACAGGACGAGAGGGAATGGCCTCAAGCTCCACCAGGGGAGATTTAGGCTGGAGATTAGGAGGAGGTTTTTCCCAGAAAGGGTCATTGGGCATTGGAATAGGCTGCCCAGGGAGGTGGTTGATTCCCCTTCCCTGGAGGTGTTTAAGGCACAGGTAGATGAGGTGCTGAGGGACATGGGTTAGTGTTTGATAGGAATGGTTGGACTCGATGATCCGATGGGTCTCTTCCAACCTGCTTGTTCTATGATTCTATTTAACCTGCTGAGCTGTGGCTGCTGTGACTAACGGTGCAGGAACCTGCGGACTCTCTCCGTTCCTCTGGGCGTGGGTTTTCTCCTCATTGGTTTTGCCATCTCCCTCTTGCACAAAGATAAATGTTTAATCGATTTATTGAGCCGGGAAGGGTCCCGCCCTGGGCGCACCCAACCCCAGCCCCGTGCGGGTTTCATTTGTCGCTCGTTTTGACATCGTAATTTTTTCGAATGTGACATTTGAGCTGTGGTTTCTCCCCTCCCGTTCCGTGATGTCACACGTGGCTGTCGGGGACCAGGGGTAGGAGTTACGATTTTCTCTCCGTTGGGGCACAGTGTTCACTCTCGTCACCTGCAAACTCAGCTCCAAGCTTTGAGAGCTGCCTGGAAATGGGGTTGGGGCCTTCCCTGGGGCAAGAAACCACTCCCCAAAGAGCTTTTCCTCCTCCTAGCCGAGGCCTGGACTTTGTTGCCCTCTCGTAGCCCCATCCAGGACCTCCAACTCCTTTTAGGTTCCTGCTCTGTGCTCTTCCCAGGAGGAGGTTTGGATGCTCCAGGGTTCAGCTCCTGTCTCGCTGTGGGTGAATCCTCTCACTTTGCTGTTTTTTTGGGGGAGTCTGGGGTCTCTCCCCATCACCTGAGCCCTTCTGGGGCTGTGGCCACCAGAGCAGGTTGCCCAAAGCCTGGATTGGGGCTGTCACCTCTTGCCTGGTGTCTGCAAAGGAGGAGGTTTAGGGGCTTTGCGGGAGCTTCTCCTCTCTTGTATTTTATCTCTGGACATCCCTGCTCCTCAGTGCCAAACGCTTTTGGTCTCTCGCCTGGTTTTCCAGCCCAGTCAGGCCACGGCACTGGTGGCATTGGTGGCACTTTTCCACCTCCGAGGTGATTGGGAAAGAGTCTGTTTGAGGAGCAGGTGAGGTGAGGTCAACAGCCTCGGGCTTTGCCGCTTCACGGGGAAGAGAAGTCAAGGAAATCCTTTCCCCACATTCTTTCCTTATCTCTAAGAGGCCAAAACCCCCAAGGAGGCGGCAGTTGGGGTCGAATCCCTCGTGTCGTTGGCTCCGGAGAGCAAAGAGCATCCGTGTCTCCTCCCGCCCAGCTCGGAGGGTGAGGAAGCAGCTCTGGATCACCAGCTGAGCCGCGGCCGCTCACCCCCAGGCCTTCAACTCTCTCAACAAATTCTTCAGTCTGGAGCGATCAGCATCATCCAGTCTTCCTCTCCTCTGCCTCGGGCCTCTCTGAGCCAGCACATAGAATCATAGAATCATAGAACAACCAGGTTGGAAGAGACCCATCGGATCATCCAGTCCAACCATTCCTATCAAACACTAACCCATGTCCCTCAGCACCTCGTCTACCTGTGCCTTAAACACCTCCAGGGAAGGGGAATCAGTCACCTCCCTGGGCAGCCTATTCCAATGCCCAATGACCCTTTCTGGGAAAAACTTCCTCCTAATCCCCAGCCTAAATCTCCCCTGGTGGAGCTTGAGGCCATTCCCTCCTGTCCTGTCCCTTGGGAGAAGAGCCCAGGAGCAAGAACTTGCCAGGTTGAACTTTGTGAGGTTTGCAGAATCCCACCTCTCTGGCCAGTCGCTTCTGGATCCATCCCTTCCTCCTGGACAGGAGACCTTCTCTCTGGCTCCCTCCCTTCTCTCTGGATCCATCCCTTCCTCCTGGACAGGAGATATTCTCTCTGGCTCCATCCCTTCTCCTTGGCTCCATCCCTTCTCCCCAGCTCTATCCCTCCAGCCCCATCCCTGCCCTCCAGGGTGTCGCTGGCAGCCTGGGGTCACCATCCAGCTTGCCGAGGACGCCCTTGATCCCACTGCCCACGTCTCCCCCAAAGCCGTTAAAGACCTTTATTCCTCTCCCAGAGCTTCACCCTTTACCCCCGAGAGGCAGACTCCATCTCCAACTCCCTAACGCGAACGAGGGGCCAACCGAGGTCTGTTTAGACCCCGTGAAGCTCTTCTCCGAACCGTGGGGTTGGGGATGCTCTCCTCGCCACCGGAGCAAACTTTCTGCTGCCCGAGCACAACCAACACCGTCTCCTTCCACCAGGAGCCCTGGATTTACGGGGCTCCCAGGATGGTCCTGGGGGAGCGGCGCCTGTCCCTGCCGCCCCGGGGGTGGGTTGCAGCCTCTGATCTATTCCGAGCGGCACAGCCCTGTTTGATCTTGGGTTTGAATCCCTCACTTTTTTTTTTGGCCAACGCGTCTTCCGAGATGAAAGCCTGGCGGCCCTCATGGGGACGGCATGAAACGCTCGCCTCTATGTCAAAGCAGAGGGAGGGGAGAGCCGGGTCCCGCTACCTTCATCCCAGACTTTGGTCTGTGAAATCCGCGTTAAACGAAGGGTTTTTTAATGAGTAATTAGCTCCCAGAAAGGCTAATTTGCGGTTTGATATGTTGTAAGGCTCCGTCCCCGTTTCTGGGGCTCTTGGTCGAAGGATTCCGGGCAACCCTTTGTGTGCCGAGATGCCCAGAGGGGGATCAGGAATCGGAGAATCACAGAATCACCAGGTCGGAAGAGACCCCCAGGATCATCGGGTCCAGCCATTCCCATCAATCCAGAGCCTCAACATCCTTCTTGTGGTGAGGGACCCCCAAACCCCCAACCTAAAAGAGAGGGGACAGGGAGGGTTTGAACAGAATGGAGACTTTCCCACTGGGATTCTGCGCTCCTGAAGGTTCTTTGCCAAAATCCGGGAGCTGCTCCGTGTCCCAGAGCGCCCGTCCCGTGCCCTGAAGTCCTCGTTCCGGGGATGGAGGATGCCAAAGCCCAAACTGTCACTTGGAAGTGTGGATTTGCTGGAGGGTCAGGAGGCTCTGCAAAGGGACCTAAACAGGCTGGATCCATGGGCTGAGTCCAATGGGATGAGGGTTAACACGGCCCAAAATGGCGGATCCTGCACTTGGGGCACAACAACCCTGAGCAGAGCTCCAGACTGGGAGAAGTCTGGCTGGAAAACTGCCAGGAGGAGAGGGACCTGGGGGTGTTGGTCGACAGCGACTGACCATGAGCCAGCAGTGTGCCCAGGGGGTCAAGAAGGCCAATGGCATCCTGGCTTGGATCAGAAATGGTGTGACCAGCAGGGCCAGGGAGGTTCTTCTCCCTCTGCATTCAGCACTGGGGAGGCCACTCCTTGAATCCTTTGTTCAGTTGTGGGTCCCTCAGCACAAGAAGGATGTTGAGGCTCTGGAGAGAGTCCAGAGAAGAGCAGTGAAGCTGGTGAAGGGGCTGGAGAACAGGCCTTATGAGGAGCGGCTGAGAGAGCTGGGGGGGTTTATCCTGGAGAAGAGGAGGCTGAGGGGAGACCTCATTGCTCTCTCCAACTACCTGAGAGGACGTTGTAGAGAGGAGGGAGCTGGGCTCTTCTCCCAAGGGACAGGGGACAGGACAAGAGGGAATGGCCTCAAGCTCCACCAGGGGAGATTTAGGCTGGAGATTAGGAGGAGGTTTTTCACACAGAGGGTCATTGGGCATTGGAATAGGCTGCCCAGGGAGGTGGTTGATTCCCCTTCCCTGGAGGTGTTTAAGGCACAGGTAGATGAGGTGCTGAGGGACATGGGTTAGTGTTTGATAGGAATGGTTGGACTCGACGATCCGCTGGGTCTCTTCCAACCTGGTTGTTCTATGATTCCTGGACTCGTGGATCTGCTGGGGTAGGATCTGGTCTTGGCAGGAGGAGGTACCAACCCTGCAAAAACACTTCATGCGAATCCAGGTGACGAAGCCAGAGCGAGGAACAAACAGGAATTCACCTACGGCCTGAAAGTGTGTTTTTTGGGTTTTTTTCGAAAGCAATTAAAGGTTAAACCGCAAACTGCAAAAAAATCCCCTAAAATGCCCCGAAAAGCTGACAGGAACAGCAGTGGCAGAGGTGGCAGCTCCTCCCCGAGCCAGACGCGGGGACCAGACATGGACCCCTGAGCTGAAACCCACAGCGTGAGGGTCAACGAGGCCGAACGCCGAGTCCTGCACTTGGGGCACAACAACCCTGAGCAGCTCCAGACGAGGAGAAGTCTGGAAAGTGCCTGAAGGAGAAGGACCTGGGGGGGTTGGTTGAAGAGGAGGCAGCGGGTCCCAGGTGGCCAAGAAGGCCAAGGGCAGCTTGGCTTGGAGCAGACCCAGCAGGGCCAGGGAGGTTCTTCTCCCTCTGGACTCAGCACTGGACTCCGTGATCCGGTGGTTCTTTTCCAACCTGGTGATTCTGTTCCACCACTTGGTATCCTAGGATGAGGTCCTGGTGTACGTGGATGAGGTTCTGACACACAGATGAGGTCCTGGAGTGGATGGATGAGGTCCTGGTGTGGATGGTTGAGGTTCTGACACTGAGAAACTTGGGAGGGATGAGAGTAAACCCGAGTCTTGCAACCACCTGACGGGAGAAGAAACACTCGGAATTTGCTTAAACCGTTGAGTTTCACCTTAAATCTTGGCTTTGCCATCGGGTTTTCCTGCGGGAGGGTTTTCTCTGGAGGTCACCGGTGGCTCAGGAGCAGAGGTGAGACCAGATCTGGCACCGTTTGATTTCAGCGTCTGTGAGGATTTTTTTTCACAGCTCCTTGTCCATCCAGCAGGAGCTTCCAGTGATTCCTGCTGCTTTTTCTCTACCCTCAGCACCCGTCAGGGTTTTTTTTTTTTTTCCCCTCTGTCTGCTCCTTCGCAGCCGAACCCCAATTTCTGTCTTTTTTTTTTTGCAGTCTCCTCCCCCACGGTCGGCAAACCCTACAAGTGCAACTACTGCGGCCGCAGCTACAAGCAGCAGAGCACGTTGGAGGAGCACAAGGAGCGCTGCCACAGCTACCTGCAGAGCCTCAGCGCCGAGCCCCAGCCGCTGCCCGGCCAGCAAGGTCAGTGCCGAGGAGTGACCATCGTGGCCGGAGTGACCACCTGGCAGGGGTGGGGCTCTGTACTCTGTGCTCCCTCTGTACTCTGCACTGGTGAGGCTGCTCCTTGAATCCTGTGTTGAGTTGTGGGCCCCTCAGCACAAGAAGGATGTTGAGGCTCTGGAGAGAGTCCAGAGAAGAGCAACGAGGCTGGTGAAGGGGCTGGAGAACAGGCCCTATGAGGAGCGGCTGAGAGAGCTGGGGGGGTTTATCCTGGAGAAGAGGAGGCTGAGAGGAGACCTCATTGCCCTCTCCAACTCCCTGAGAGGAGGTTGTGGAGAGGAGGGAGCTGGGCTCTTCTCTCAAGGGACAGGCCGAGAGGGAATGGCCTCAAGCTCCACCAGGGGAGATTTAGGCTGGAGATTAGGAGGAAGTTTTTCATGGAAAGGGTCATTGGGCATTGGAATAGGCTGCCCAGCGAGGTGGTTGATTCCCCTTCCCTGGAGGTGTTTAAGGCACAGGTAGATGAGGTCTTGAGGGACATGGGTTAGTGTTTGATAGGAAAGGTTGGACTAGAAGATCCGATGGGTCTCTTCCAACCTGCTTGTTCTATGATTCTATGATTGTATGACGCACCCAGAGCTGTGGGGCCTCCAGCCTCGGACACAGCATCTGGTGGTCACCGGCTGAGCCGGGATTTCTCCTCTTTTTCTCTTCTCTTCTCTCACCAGGTGACGAGATGCGAGACCTGGAGATGGTGCCCGATTCCCTGCTTCACCCCTCGGCCGATCGGCCCACGTTTATCGACAGGCTGGCTAACAGCCTCACCAAACGGAAGCGATCGACGCCTCAGAAATTCGTGGGTAAGGGATCAGGGGACAGGACGAGAGGGAATGGCCTCAAGCTCCACCAGGGGAGATTTAGGCTGGAGATTAGGAGGAAGTTTTTCACACAGAGGGTCATTGGGCATTGGAATAGGCTGCCCAGGGAGGTGGTTGATTCCCCTTCCCTGGAGGTGTTTAAGGGACGGGTGGATGAAGTCTTGAGGGACTTGGTTTAGTGTTTGATAGGAATGGTTGGACTCGATGATGCGATGGGTCTCTTCCAACCTGGTTGTTCTATGATTCTATGATCTTCACAGTCCTGGGACGCGCTGGGAGGGATCGGGGAGGTGGAGGACATCGGGGAGGGCCAGACTTGTGCCAAAAAACCACGTTTGGTTGTGCCAAAGCCAAGTTTCCCCAGTTCCGACTCGGCTTTCCTTCCCTTCAGGGGAGAAGCAGATGCGATTCACCCTCTCGGACCTCCCTTTCGAGGTGAACTCGGGCTTCGAGAAGGACGTGGAGATGGTCTCGGCCCATCACCCCTTGGACCCCTCGTACGGCAGCTCCCTCCCCGTCATGGGCGGGGAGCACCTCCGCCCCCTCCGCCTGCCCCCCACAAACTGCATCTCGGAGGTCACTCCCGTCATCAGCTCCGTCTACACCCAAATCCAAGCCTTGCCGGGCCGGCTGGAGCTGCCGCCCAGCCGAGAAGCCGCCGAGGGCCACGAGGACGTGCCGGACGGGGTCCCGGTGGCTTCTTTCCGGGCTCGGGAAGCCGTCGCCTCGCCCGCCAACGGCTGCCAGGACTCGACGGACACCGAGAGCAACCACGAGGAGCGCGGCCGCCACAGCCCGGCCTACGCCAAAGAGGACCCCAAGGGGCCGGAGGGGCCGCCGGCCGCCCGCGCCACCCCCAGCGCCGCCAAAGAGGTCCTGCGGGTGCTGAACGAGGAGGGCGAGCAGCTCAGGGCCTTCAAGTGCGAGCACTGCCGCATCCTCTTCCTGGACCACGTCATGTTCACCATCCACATGGGCTGCCACGGCTTCAGAGACCCTTTCGAGTGCAACATCTGTGGCCACCACAGCCAGGACCGGTACGAGTTCTCCTCCCACATAGTGCGGGGAGAGCATAAAGTCGGTTAAAATCACCCCTTTTATGTCCCTTCTTCCTCCTCCTCCTCCTCATCACCCCCTCCCTCTCCTCCTTCTTGTCCCCTCTTCCTCCTCCTCCTCCTCCTCATCATCCCCTCCTTCTCCTCCTTCTCCTCTTCCTCATCATCATCCCCTCTCTCTTCTCCTTCTCCACCTCTGACCTCCTCCTCATCATCCCCTCCCTCTCCTCCTTCTTGTCCCCTCTTCCTCCTCCTCCTCCTCATCATCCTCTCCCTCTCCTCCTCCTCATCATCCCCTCCCTCTCCTCCTTCTTGTCCCTTCTTCCTCCTCCTCCTCATCACCCCCTCCTTCTCCTCCTTCTTGTCGCCTCTTCCTCCTTCTTCTCGTCATCATCCCCTCCCTCTCCTCCTTCTTGTCCCTTCTTCCTCCTCCTCCTCCTCATCATCCCCTCCCTCTCCTCCTCCTCCTCCTCCACCTCTGGCCTCCTCCTCCACCCTCCGGGCGCGGAACTGTTGGTTTTTTTTTTTTCTTTTTTACTCCTTTGCACTGACTTTGGCTACGAAAATATTTAAAAAAAATATTCAATAACTTAAAAAAAAAAAACCAAAAAAAAAAAAAAACCACAACCAGCCCCGGCCAGGGGAGCTCTTAACGATTTTGCCTTTTTATAAACGGAGTTATTTAAGTATTAACAGACTTTTTTTGTGCTTTTTTTTTTCCCCCCTCCTCTTTCCTCTCCCCCTCCCTCTGTTATTTATTGAGCTGCTTAGTTTCTCTTTTTATAAATTTTTTTTTTTTTGACGTTTTATCCTTTTCCCCTCAAAGTCTCGCTCGGATTTCTGAGCCTCCTCTCTCGGATTTCCGAGCCTCCTCTCTCGGATTTCTGAGCCTCCTCTCTCAGATTTCCGAGCCTCCTCTCTCTCTCTTTCCCGGCCCGAGCTCCGAGCCCTTTTCCTTCCTTGGCGCTCGCCGGCGACTCAAACCTCACGTTCGGTGCTAAAGTCCCCAAGGGGCTTCTTCCCTGCTCCGTCTGCCGCCAACCCCCCCCTTTCCCTGAGCTTTAACGAGTCCGAATCACGGAGCGGGAAGCAGGGAACCCCCTTAATCTCCCATCGTGGTGAAACGAAGGACCCACGAGCCAGGGCCATGGGGTCTCCTCCTCATCCTCCTCCTCCTCCTCCTCGGCACAGGCCGAGACCTCCGGCTCTCGCTGCTTCTGCTCCATGGGACACCAACCCTGACCTCTGGCTGCTCCCACCGGCCTTGGAGCTGATCGGCACCATCTTTCCATGATCCAGAGTCCTTTGTCTCTGTCAATCGGCACCATCTTTCCATGATCCAGACTCATTTCTCTCTGGAGATCAGCACCATCTTTCCATGATCCGGAGTCCTTTCTGTCTGGAGATCAGCACCATCTTCCCATGATCCACAGTCCTTTCTCTCTGTCAATCGGCACCATCTTTCCTTCATCCACAGTCCTTTCTCTCTGGAGATCAGCACCATCTTCCCATGATCCAGAGTCCTTTCTCTCTGGAGATCAGCACCATCTTTCCATGATCCAGACTCATTTCTCTCTGGAGACCAGCACCATCTTTCCTTCATCCAGGGTTGGTTTCTCTCTGGCTCACGCCAGACACCGGAGCTTTGCTCATCACTCCCGTTGAGCTCCTCCCGGTGAGTCCGATTCCCGATTTCCACAGCGAAACCACGAAAGGTGCAGAGAGCTGGGGGACCCCTCACCCCCTGGGGCTGCTTTCCCTGCCCAAAGGGATTTTTTTAGGGGGTTGTTGGGGGAGGCCGAGGCTCGGCCGCTAGAACCAAAAACATGAAGGATGCATCACGCGCCCCCTCGGCCTCTCCCTCCCCCTTTCCCGGGAGGGTTCCCGAGGGCCAAACCAAAGGCTGATCCTTTCCTTTTTCTTTTTTCTTTCTATTGACACCAAACACCTCAGCGGCCGCCACCGCTCGGCTGCCCCGACGCCCTCTCCCCCTTCTCACCAAACCCCTTTCTCCTGCTTTCCCACCGCGTGGGAAGCTCAGCTTCCCCCTTCCCGGCGCAAAAACCCCAACCCTGAGCACCAAAAAAACCCTCAAAAAGGGGGTTTTCTCCTTTTTTCCGAGCTGCGTTGGAGGCTCTTGCCCCTTTCTCAGTGCTCTGGGGGTTGGTTGGTTGATTTTGTTTTGGTTTTTTTTTTCTTTCCGTCTCTTTTCTTTCACTGTCAACGAGTCTTAAAACCCCCCGAAAATGTAGGAATTTTCTAACCCTTTTTTTTTTCCCTGTAAATATCTCTATTTTTTAATCAGATGTCTGAACAAACGAGGATGTGCAATACCCCAACCCTCCCTTTCCCTCCCCTCACCAACCGCCCTCCCCAACCGGTTTTTCGGTTGTAAGAAGCGTTTTCTGGCTTTGCTGTCGTCTTTGGATTTATTTTATTTTTTGTTTTTTTAACCCTTTTTCGTGAGGTTCTACTCGCTTTTGGACACCCTGCCCCCACCCCCATTCCCCGTGACCGCAGGAGCTTTTTTGTATCTGTAAGATATTGTAATTACCTATTTGTGTAACGAGATCTACTACTGTAAGTTTTGTACTGTACTGGCTGAAGGTCTGTTATAAATAAACCGGAGTAATTTAACGCCTGACCATGAGCCAGCAGTGTGCCCAGAGGGGCAAGAAGGCCAATGGCATCCTGGCTTGGATCGGAAATGGTGTGAGCAGCAGGGCCAGGGAGGTGATTCTCCCTCTGTTCTCAGCACTGGTGAGGCTGCTCCTTGAATCCTGTGTTCAGTTGTGGGCCCCTCAGCACAAGAAGGATGTTGAGGCTCTGGAGAGAGTCCAGAGAAGAGCAACGAAGCTGGGGAAGGGGCTGGAGAACAGGCCCTATGAGGAGCGGCTGAGAGAGCTGGGGGGGTTTATCCTGGAGAAGAGGAGGCTGAGGGGAGACCTCATTGCTCTCTCCAACTCCCTGAGAGGAGGTTGTGGAGAGGAGGGAGCTGGGCTCTTCTCCCAAGGGACAGGACGAGAGGGAATGGCCTCAAGCTCCACCAGGGGAGATTTAGGCTGGAGATTAGGAGGAAGTTTTTCATGGAAAGGGTCATTGGGCATTGGAATAGGCTGCCCAGGGAGGTGGTTGATTCCCCTTCCCTGGAGGTGTTTAAGGGACGGGTGGATGAGGTCTTGAGGGACTTGGTTTAGTGTTTGATAGGAATGGTTGGACTGGATGATCCGATGGGTCTCTTCCAACCTGGTTGTTCTATGATTCTATGAGACTCTGGGGGTCCTCTCTATGCTGAGGACACTGGGGGTTCCCCCAGGGTCTGGAGGAGGGGGACACTGAGGATCCCCACTTGAGCTTTTGAGGGTGCAGGACAAATAGAGACACCCCCCCTATATGGAGAGTGGGACACTGGGGACTCCCGCAGGGCTGGGGAGCCCTCTGAGGCTCTGGAGGGGGTGGGAAGGACGTGGGGAGACCCCTCCATAAGGGGCTGGGATACTGGGGTCCCCTCCGGGGCTTTGGAGGGGGCGAAACGCTGCCCCCCTAAACTGTGTCAAGCTTAGATGGTGCAGGACTACATCTCCCAGCAGCCCCAGCGGCGCGTTGCGATAGCGTCACGCACGA